>MU730441.1:0-18370 GCA_026770625.1 Nicotiana glauca
CCCCCCCACAATTAAACCCAATTGCAATTTCAAATTACCCGGCCTTATTTCTAAATTACCCGACCCCTAACCCGTTCATTTTACCCGCTGGCTCCCCTTTTGATCCTAGCCGTTGATCAAAATGATCAACGGCCACGATTCCACCTTTCCTTTTTTAATCCACCAACACCCCAACCCTGAAACCGTTTTCATTCATCCATCACCTCTGAACCCTTCATCCCCTCTCAAACTCACTCGTACCTTCCCTAACCCTAGCCACATCTCATCATTTTCCACCTTGAAACTCACTAGGATCCCTGGCTTCCCAGGCTGTGGGAATCTTATACTCAACTCCTCCATGCTCTTACACACCTAATACCTGAAGATTCGAGGCCAGACCTCGAAGGTTTACACCCAGACCTTCGCTGATTCAAGGTTCCTGAGTCATCGCCAGCCTTGCTCCGGCATACCATGGTGTCCTGAGCCTGTTTCTGACCTCTCCGACTCAGATCGGTGACCTTTCAAAGCCTTTCTCATTTCTAGGGTTCCTCTAAAACCCTAACTCTTCGAGGTTTTCTCCGATATTTTTTAGCTCTACTGGGTATCCATGCTCTACTTGAGTTTTCAAACGATTTCCCCAACTTTTCTTCAAAAATTACTTTCAAAACCCTTTCTTTTCGATTTAGGGTTTTTGGAAAATGTTTAAGTGTTTTCTGACAATCTTTTCCCTTTATATGTACTTGCTTCTACTGTGGTCTTGTATTTTTCTTTTACCATGTTCTTGTATGTTCTTCTACTGAGTTTTTATACTCCGCTCTTGAATGTTCTTTTTACTATATATGTTTTATATGCTCCGTGCTTGTATGTTCTTCTACCATGTTTTCCATACTATGTTCTCATATGCTTTCTACTATGTTCTGGTATTTTCTTCTACTATGTCCTACTATACTATACCTTTCTACTGTGTTCTACTGATCCTTGTTTAAGTTTCTTCTAAGAAAAGACCTTCTTAAGCATGTTTCTTCTACTGTGTTTTCCTACTTTGTTCTTAAGTGTTCTTACTATTTTTCCTCTACTGAACCTTTTTTAAGTCTCTTTTAAAAGGATCTTCTTAAGCATGCTTTCTTCTACTGTTCTTATCAGTCTTTCCTCATCATGCTTTGAATTAAGTTTCTTTACTCTGTTTGCTTTTGAACCCTTCTACTGTATTTACATGCTACTCATGAGTTCTGTTGTGGAAAGAAGCATGTTAGAAGCTTCAATTCTTTTCTGAAACCTCTATACATGTTTCGATCCAATTGCTTGCCCTGTCTTTGTGATTTGCCTGAACTAGGGTTCTTATTTTAAAAAACCCCAACTATTTTAGGTCAATTTCGAAGTTTCATATGATTCTGACCTTTTGATAAACTCTTCTAAACTCTGTTACTGGATTTTCTACTGATTTTACAATGGCATGAAAATTTCCTTTCATACTTAACGTGTGTGTATGCTCTTTATATATGATGAATCTTTCTTTGAAAAAGGCTTTCAACTTGTGATAAATTCAAAATTCCTTCTAAATAGGTCTAATTGATTGTTTTCTAATTTCCCTTAAGTTAAAACATTTTCCATCTTTCTGACTCGGTTCATTCATAACAAATCTTTAACCTCTGGTTTCTTGGCTGTTAATTGATTTTTTTCCTTAAATTGTACAACTGTGTATTTCTCGAACCCTGTCCTTAAATAACCATTATGTATTTTCCCTCAATTGCATGCTTTACACAAAGGGTTTATTCAATTCCTTTCCTTAAATGGTTTTACCCGTGTGAATCTGAATCCCTTAATTAAGGGAAGCCTTGTGTAATTGATTGACAATCAGTTTTCAAACTATTTTCCTACCTTATTTCTACCTTCTTTCTGCACTATAAAAGGCACGACCCTTTTTCACAAACAGACACTTCAGACTTCACAATTTCACAATCTCTTCTGAACTCACATTTATAGTATTCTGTCTTCCTGTTTGCACTTTGGCTTTTACAAGACTACTACTTTTTCTACTTGTTTCTTTGAAACTGGTATGTCCTAATTTAAGTTTCAGCATCACCCCAATGTGTTTACTTACAGTCTTTGTATCCATGTCTACTTTATTATTTTTTGTAGAATTCGCATTCAGCTTAGTATGCCTATGTTCTACTGTTTGTTTCTGTTGTGAACCTTTGCTCCCTATCCCATTACCCCTATGTGTTTGTGAGTGGTGACTTAGGTCATGGCAATATGAGTCGTTGTCCATGAACAGAGTTTTGAACCAATAGGGTCTTAACCTCTAAATAGGCTGGAGGGTGTGCCAGCATATCCTATTGCTGAGCATGCCCATCAGACTGCTCTTTTTTATGATCTTGCAAACTCCCTATTCCCTATATCCCTATGTGTACTGTTTCCCTTCCCCTTTTCCTCTTTCAGAATTATGTACTTCCACTCTCTCTCTTAGTTCCTAAGTTCTGCCCCCCTCTTGTGAGCCTTGCCTTGGGACCTTGAGTTCCCTCTGAAATTTGACACCTGAGGGTTGGCCCTTCCACACTGCACTTTGGCTTAATATGGTGATACATTTGGGTGTAAGCACTGCCCGGAGTTCTTATGAAACTCTTAGGGAACTCTGACACACCCAAGTGGTATGAAGGCTTTGAAACATGATCTTTGGAGTTGGTTTACTTCATACTTCAGACAGGAAGTCTGAATCAGGCTCTCCTTGGTTGTAATTTTCAATTTCTGATGTATTTTCTTTACTTTATTTTTCTTTGACTGTAATAACTTTGTAATAAACTTTTGGGGGATGGTTAGTGAAAAGGGAGAGGTAACCATGCATGAAAAAGGGGTAGATAACTTGCCTATATGATTTTCTAATTTCAGCGTTCTTATATAGACACCATGTCTGTAGGACTTTTAATTTCAGTATGTTCTCATATAGATAACCTGCCTCTAGGAATCTCTAATTTCAGTATTTTTTTTTTCTCATATAGCTACCATGCCTATAAGATTTAAGTATTTTTTTCATATAGTTACCATGCCTATAAGATTTCTGCATTTTTCCATGTAGTTACCATGCCTATAAGATTTCTACATCTTTTATATAGCTACCATGCCTATAAGCACTTCTGCATTCTCATTTAGTTATCATGTCTATAAGAATTCAGCATTCTCATTTAGAAACCATGACTATAGGGATCTTGCACTTTCATGTAGGTATTATGTCTATAGCTTCTGCACACGCACGTAGAAAATATGCCTATAGGTCCTTTCTGATTCTTGTATACTCACTTTTCACTAGGCAAACTTGTCTATAGGTCTTAATAACCAAAAAAAATGTAATCAGATATCACACAATGCTAATTTTTGTACTCTTCTATGTCTATAACAATGTTTTAAGTTGGGCAAACACATAGAAAGCATGCCTATAGGGGTTCTAATCAAATCTGAATTGCCTCACTCGTTGGTAAGTTTAAACTATCAGTAGTAATGCATTATCAATTGCAGAACTTGTGCTCTTCTGCTAAAACTCATTTTAAACTAGCAACTTTCTTTTTTCCTAAATCAATCAGCAATTAGTTTTCTTCTTTGTGTCTAAAATCAGTAGATATCATACCTATAGGTTCCGTCTAACACTTAGGAAAACCATTAGATAAGTTTGTAAACCAATTCAGATATTTTTTAACTACAACCAGCAAGAAGGCCTGAGTCGGGCTTCCTATCTCAACTATGTAATAAATCAGTCTGCCTCAAATCTTTAAGTTTTAGTTAGACCCTAAACAGTACATGTAAGTCATGCTAACGTCTTTCTTTTCTTTGCTTAAAGGAGGTCTGTTTGAGCCTTTCATTTGTTTACATGTTTCCCCGTACTTGTTACATGTGTTCTTGTTTGTCGCCTTAGTATTATTACTTTTGAAACCACAAATAAACCCAACCTCTCCTCCCTCTTTTAGTATTAGGAGTCCCAAGAACCTCCGGGGCTGATAGGATTGGGGCAGGTAATAGCATGCAATAAGAAAACGAGACTATTCTGCGCTTTAATACCTTAACGGGGTAGGAAAGGGTAGATATGGATATGATGACCACGCGATAACACCACGTGTATAAGTGATTACCGGGTGTTGTGTGGGGTGATCCATATTATTAATAAACCAAAGACCCCCTTCCCTTTGTTCTTTGTTTCTTTTAAATATTTTTAAAACGTTTCTTCTAAATCAACTCTCTTTAATTCTTTCCGACTTTGTTTATCTCTAGACTTCATGTGAAAATACCCTCTTATTTGGAATCCTACTTGCCTATGTATTATTTGTACCTTAAGTCACAACAATAGCTTGGCCGGGAACCACACTAGTGGATTCTGAGGAGTGCCTAACACCTTCCCCTTGGAATAATTTCAAGCCCTTACCCAATCTCTGGTTATCCAAACAAAACCCTTCTTAGTGTCCTAATGTACTTAAACCATTAGGTGTCGACTCTTCAATTCTCTTAAATCCAATTCCCAAAAGGGAATGAGTTGTCCTTCCAAATGTCATAAACCCGATTTTGCGAGAAAAAGGGGGCGCGACATTCTACACACAAAGTTCTTTTGTTGTGCACTTTATAAGCTTTTCTATGTGAAGATTATCCCAAGAATACTCCCTCATCACTTATGGGATCAAATTTTTCTAGGGAGTCCTTTCCATTATTGTGCACAAATCACTTACATCCAAATACCCTAAGATGAGATATATTTGGTTTTTTCCCTTTCAGTAACTCATAGGGAGTCTTTTATACAAGAGGTCTAGTCATGCATCTATTTATGATGTAAGATGCAGTATTTACAGCCTCTGCTTAGAAGCTAAGGGGCAGTTTACTAGAAAGAAGCATAGTACTAGCCATATCTTCAAGAGTCATATTCTTTCTTTCAACTACTCCATTTTGTTGAGGAGTCCTAGAGGCAGACAAATTATGATCTATACCATGCTCATCACAAAATTCAACAAACTTAGCATTTTCAAATTCAGTTCCATGATCAGACCTAAGTGATGCAAGTTGATTACCTAGTTGTTTCTGAGTTTTTCTAACAAAGGCAGTAAACATGTCAAATGCTTCATCCTTAGATGTTAAAAACAATACCCAAGTAAACCTAGAGTAATCATCAACAAGTACCATCACATATTTCTTACCACATCTTCTTAATGTTCTCATTGGACCATAGAGATCTATATGAACCAGTTCCATCGTCCTGGTTGAGCTTACCATTTTCTTGATTTTAAAAGATGATCTTACCTGCTTCCCCCTTGTACAGGCCTCACAAACTTTGTCTTCCTTGAATTGATGTTAGGTAACCCTATCACCAGGTCCTTGGAGACTAATTTGTTGAGTTGATTCAGACTTGCATGACCAAGTCTTTTGTGCCACAGGAGGGGATTATTGTCCAACACACTCAAGAAAGTGAGTTCATTTTCTGAAAGAGTGGACAAATATACAATGTAAATATTGTTAACTCTTTTTCCCTGCAAAATAATCTTGTCTATGGTAAGATTAATCACAAAATATTTGGTAGATGTGAATGCTACCAGGTTACCTCTGTCACACAGTTTTAATACACTTATTAGGCTATATTTCAAGACATCTATCAAGTAGACATTCTCAATGGAATGTGAGTCTTTCTTACCTACCTTTCCAACTCTAATGATCTCTCCTTTCTTCCCATTTTCAAAGGAGACATTACCTCCTTTTAGATCCTCAAGTGAAAGTAACTGGTTCTTACTTCCAGCCATATGCTTTGAGCAGTCACTATCCATGTACCATATTTGCTACTTCCCTTCACTTGGAGCTGCAAAACGAAATCAGGGGTTAGTCTTAGGAATCCAAACTAGTTTGGGTTCCTTTCTATAGGTAAAAGGGTGAATTAAATTCCTTTTGGCCCATCCAGGCAACCTATTTTTCTCTTGAACAAAGGTTTTGTTCTTTTGACTAGCCTTTTCTTTTGCATTACATTCACTTTTGTAATGACCAGTCTTGCCACAGTGTGTGTAGATTTTGTTTTCAGGAAGTGTGATGTATTTTCTTTTGGGATCCCACTTACGTGCTGGGGTCCCACAGCCAAGTCCTCTCTTGTTTCTACTATGGTGCTCTTGTAGCCAGGATAGTGCATCAGAGGACTTATTCCATTTGCAGGTTCTATTTAGTTCATGTTTCACCTTGCTTAGGTCTTCTTTTAGGACTCTTATCTACTCATCTTTCTTGTACAACTCATCTTTCATTTTTCCTAGATTTTCTTCTAAGGTGAGATGTGTGTGGTTAGCTTTCTTCTTACCTGTTCCTAATTTCAATTTTAAATTTTCAGACCTAACTTCTAAGACACCGGTGTCAAGTTCAAGAACCTGGTTCTTCAACTCAGTATTTTTACAATCACTTTTACTATCCCTAAATTCTAGATTTTTGCACTTGGCTTTTAGGATCACACATTCCTTAGACAGTTGTTCCTTCTCATTATTTATGACCTCAAACCCATCAATGAAGTCAAGTAATAATTTAGATAGCCTTTCTTTAGACAAAAATTTAATCCTATCTTTGCTATGAATAACACTTACCTCTTGTTCATCGTCTGATTCTCCAATGGCCATAAGTGTTTGTTCATCTCCAGCTTCATCTTCTAAATCCTCTTCTGAGGTTTCTCCCCAATAAGTAACCATAGCCTTTGTTGATCATTTGTTCCTTTTAGGTTGAACCTGTTCCTTCTTCCGGTTTCTCCGTACAGCCCTTTTCCTTCTTCCATTCAATTTCTCATTGGGGACAATTCTTGATCATGTTGTCAGTCTTACCATATTTGTAGCAGCCCTAGTTGGTTTGTTTTTCAGGAGCCCTTGGTTTGTTAAAGGTTGCACCTCTTGAAGAACACTTTCCTCTCATTAGGTACTTCTTGAAATCCCTAGTGATCATGGCCATTTCATCATTCTCTAAGTCTGCACCTTCAGCTATTCTGAGAGCCAAGCTTCTTTCCTTCTTGGGTACATCCACCTTCATGTTTTGCCTTCTCAGTTCATAAGTAGTGAGATTTCCAATCGGCTCATCCAACTTGAGTGTAGCAATGTTCTTTGATTCCTGAATAGCTGTAATTTTGTTTTTCCATGTTACTGACAAGACTCTTGTCAAGATTTTCTCAACCTTCTCTTCTTCAAGGATAATTAATCCAAGATATATAAGTTCATTTGTTAGTGTTGTGAACCTTGTGTACATTTCTTGGATGGTTTCTCCTTCCTTCATCGTGAAATTCTCATGTTGAGAATATAGCAGTGTTCCTCTTGATCTCTTTACTTGAGGAGTTCCTTCATGGGCCACTTGTAGAGTGTCCCATATCTCCTTAGAAGTGGTACAACTTTGAATCCTGCTGTACTCGTCTGGACCTAGTCCACACACAAGCCATTTCTTGGCACTGGCATTTTTTCCATTTCTTCAAATCTTCAGCAGTACAATCAGCTCTTGTCTTTGGCACATCCACTCCTTCATCATTCTTCTTTGTAGTATCTAGGGGACCATCAGTAACTATGTCCCAGAGTTCATAGTCTTCTCCTATGATATGGTCTCTCATCTTGTACTTCCACCAGGAACAGTACTGGCCATTAAAGAGTGGAGGCCTAGCAGTGGATTGCCCTTCCCAGTTTTCAGGTGGTGCACTCATCTTGATCTGTTCCTAAGGTGTTAGCCTCTTCAAGGATAACCCGCTCTAACACCAATTGATATTTTAGACTTCAATACCACACGGGGGAGGGAGGGGGGTGATTTTTGTGATATCCAATTTTTGCTTAACTTGATTATAGAAGGACCTGATTCTTCTATGTGTTCCAACTACTACTGTTGTGGAATAATAAGTACAGAAAATAAAGAATACGAAGATTTTTACATGAAAAACACCTGGGTCAAAAAGTGCAAAACCATGACCTACCTTCCAGTAGGATTTTTTCAAACTCTCCACTAAAATCACTGAGTCAAAAACTGCATTTACAAAAACTCTTTTGTAAACCTAGGATTAACTCTAATCCCGTTGTGGCACACAGCCTCAACTGTTGCGACAACTTCAAGTTAACTCTAACTTGAAAACTCTACGTACATAATACAATTGCTTCTAAACAAGCTGAAAGGTACAATGTAATATCACCTACTACAATTGAACTAGAATAGAAGATCGGCACTTCGAACTGGTTCTTCTATCTGGTTCAAGTAGCTTCAGGATTGCACGCTTGAATCACACATAAATTGCTTGTAAAATTGTCTTGCTATTTTGCTCTCAATTCACTTAACTGCTGCTTATGTGCGTTACTTGTAAAAGAGAATAACACTAATATTTAACGGGTTAGTAATTAGAGATTGACTGGGATACAGATGCTACTCTTCCATAGTAGAAGAGTTCTAGTTGTTGTCATACTCTAACTCTATCCTTTTCCCAAACAGTGTTCTCTTTGTGTAAGGAGTCTTTCTCCTTATCCAATATGCAACCTTTTTCGATCATGATTAGGAGATATTACTTCTGATAAGTTAGATTTATCTCTTTGACGTGCATCTCATATGTTTGGGTTGATCACGACTGTGCTTCACTAGATGGACCTGGTCCATGTTTGAGTTCTTTTGTTACTCTTCAAAACTTCACATTTACTTGGGCCAACAATACGCAACCTTACCCTGCATCTCTGCAAGAGGCTATTTCCACGGCTCGAACTCGTGACATCCTAGTCATATAGCAGTAAGTTTACCAGTTACGCCAAGGCTCCCTTTCAAGAACAAGATAATAAGTTTTTCTTAATAATTAAAGCGAGTCATCCTCGGATGCTTTATTAGAAGACAGGGAGAATGCACATGGAATAGTACTAGCAGTGAATAATATATGTTTTAAGGGCTAGTACTCTTTATTTATGTCATTTTGCATCAAAATTTGATATCATTTAATTCTTAGTTCTTTAATCAAAGCACTAATTTAACGTATGGAACAAAGTTTATTTATTTTAGTTGCAGGAAGAAGCCAAACTCGTCATTTTCACATGTGAGGTGAAACATTTTAGTGTTTGTTTACAATGGTTGAGGTCCGGAGATAATATGTTCTTCCTCCTTTTTGAAAAAAAAAAAAATATATATATATATATAGAGAGACAGGTAAAGAAGAACAATTCGTTTTCTGGTTCAAGCAAGCAGACAACCACATCATATACATATTGCACCTACATATATATACCTACACAATCACTTGAGATTTTTCTCACCAGGCGCACGTTATGTTACAAAAGTAGGAGTGGAAAACGGGCGGGTCGGGTCAGATATGGTTCAGGTCAAAAACGGGTAATGAAAAAACAAAAAAATTATCCGACCCAACCCATATTTAATACGGATGAAAAATAGGTTAACCAACGGATAATATAGGTAACCATATTATCCATGACTTCTTGCATATGATTACTTTTGGGAGAATTCTTAGTCTTCCTAACTTGAGGAACCCTCAATTTGAAGTTTTACAAATATAAAAGTTTAGACTCATTGATTATCCATTGGTTACCCATTTTCTAAATGGGTAATATGGTTCTTATCCATATTTGACCCGTTTTTAAAAAGTTCATTATCCAACCCATTTTTTAGGGGATAATATGGATAGTTAACTATTTTCTTTTAACCATTTTGACATCACTATCCAAAAGTACGGACTTTAGTTAATAATCTCAAATATTGAGCACCAAAGTCTTGAAGAACAAATACGAATTTAATTCAGTCCATGTGCAGCGTAGTTGTAATAATATAGCAGAGGCGCTCTTCCAGCCAAGTTCAGAGGAAGTTTTTGACTTGATGAAAGTACTAATATTTTCAAAAACTAAATATCCAATTGACGAACATAATTTGAGTTTTAAACTGTATCGGTTGTTCCTCGGACTAGTTCATTGAACAAGAAAATTTAATTGATTGAGAAAATTTAAACAAATTACAATGATCAACTCATATATATTCATAGTTGATCTCCCTCGGATAACAAATCTACCCTCGGTTGCAAAGATAGTCTTGCGCTTCCTAAGTTAAAACATCTATCAAAGTACAAACCAATATGAATCTTCATTTTAGGTCTTGGCAGTTTTCTAAGCCTTTTCTCTTCAATGTTGTAGAGGAGAGGCTGCTTACCGCTGTCAATCATAATTTCACCATTGTTACCTTTTAACGGTACATACCCAATTACTTTGAACAAACTTCCTAGACCAAAATTGATGATGTGTTCCTTGACCCATTCTTGCTTCTTATGATCCCTGAGAACGTATAGATCTATCCTTGACAATTCTTCTGATTGGTAAGCTAAACATAATTTCCCATTCAAATCAACGAACTCCCCATTCTCAATTATTGGAAACTCTTCATAATAGGGATCTTTGGGGCTACCAACGGAACTCAAGAATTCTTCATTTTCAATTTCCATTGAACGTTGTTGAGCGTTAACACCTTGCCAGAAGTGTCTTCAGGAATATCTTCCCTTAACCTTCTTGGTTGTTGCATTATTTCCCATTGAAAGATCTTCTTCGGGACCAGTAGTAGACTAAGTCGCAAATGCTTCTTTGACAGCACAAACATGTCGAGTGGCTCCAGAGTCAATCTGGCACTCCTTCGGATTTCCAACTACGTTGCATTCCGAAAGCATTGCACATAGATTATCAATGTCATAATTCTTCTCCACTATGTTGGCATGTCCCTCCTTCTTATCCTTTTTTGGGAGACGACAATCAGGGGCTTTGTGACCAACTATTCCACAATTGTAGCAGTTACCCTTGAATTTTTTTTTGTTCTGCTCCTTAGTCTGTCCAAAAGACCTCTTCCTCTTCATACTTTTTAGAGCAGACTCCTCAACGATATTAGCTCCCATGATCGTTGAATTTCCACGAGACTTCTTCACGGCTGTTTTGTTGTCTTTCTCAATCTTGAGGTGAATCACAAGATCTTCCAACTTCATCTCTTTGCGCTTGTGCTTAAGATAATTCTTGAAATCCCTCCATGAAGAAGGCAATTTTTCAATGGTTGCAGCCATTTGAAATGCTTCATTCACGACCATACATTCAGCAATAAGGTCATGAAAAATAAGTTGAAGCTCCTGAACTTGGGTTCCAACCGTTATGTTGTCTATCATTTTATAGCCTAGAAAATTAGCAGCCACGAATATCTTCAAGCATGCATCTTCAGTATTGTACTTCTTCTCAAGTGCGTCCCATCATTCTTTCGAAGTATTCATCACATTGTACAAGTCATCCTCCAAAGCGCTTAAGATATAGACTTTGCAAAGAAAATCTGCATGTTTTTACACCTCAACAATCATGAATTTCTCGTTGTCTAGTATGTCCGCAACAAGCACTGGAAGTTCTTTACTGGTGAATTTTCGCATACTAGGTGTGGTAAGTCAGATGAACACCCTTTGCTGCCATCCTTTGAAGTTGGCTCCAGAAGATTTCCCCGATTTCTCGCTCGGTGGAACAACAGTCCGGCTTGACGAGGCTATTGTTGTTGCCGCAACAGTCGAAGAAGAATTTACATTATCAATTGTCATTTTTTCACTGTCAACAACTGGAGAGTTTAATTAATAGCAAAATCAGAACAGTAAACAATGTTGTAATTAACAATAAACAATATGTATAATAAATTAAAATATAAGTTTTTATATACTGTTTCACAAAAAACGATAAAGTTTTTATGTTCTTCAAATCGTTTTCTGAATTTCAATACTCTGGTGAAGTTTTTATATCTTCAAATCAGAATAGTAAATTTCAGAAGGAATAGAAAACCATACATGTTTTAATCCACAAACAGAATAAAGAATATAATAAATTAATTTCCTTAACATTGTTATTTAATTTGTATTGTTGTAATAACCAATAAAAAATAAACTTCCTGAAATAGAAACAAAAATAGAAAGTTAGTAGAACTAGCTTGACGAAATAAATTCTTGAAAAACAGTATAGGAATAAATCGAGCCCACTGAATACACAATGTATCCTTAAGGAAATTATTCTCCTCAAGTACCCGAGGTGCTGGAATATATCCTTCAATGATAGAATGATTTAACTCAACAGTGTATTGGTACCAAAAACTCCGGTAAATTTCGAACCACTCAATGGCCGTAAAACACACTAAAAAAATATTGTGCAAAAGAAGAAGAAGATAATCAGAAAATTTAGTACATAAAGATTATGGGATTCAAGGCATATTTATAGACCATTGGCATTAATCAATCAATCATTTGAAGCCGAAGCCGAAGCCGGGTGAGCGACGACAACGACGGGCCGAGTCTTGCCTTCTTTTTAACTCTTTAAGAGCTAGAAGAAGAGCAATTGTATATATACCCATTAAAAGTCTTTTCTTCCTCCAATATGGAATAATGTCCCTTTGAAACTCAAATATTTTATTTTTCTTTCACTTCCCATTCACCCTTCTTTAGCTGCAGCAAGTTCAAAAGTCCAACACTTCTCACAACAATAACAATAGCATCCACAATGTGGTCATTAAAGAGTCTTGTTTAGGGAAAAATTAAATTGCATTAAGTTTGTCCGAAATTTTAAAATATATTTTTTTAATCATATTAACATGAAAAAAATTAGAAGTTATAGTAATTTTATAGTTTTATAATATCTAAATCGGTTGTTTCAAAATTTACCTGAATTGAAGCTCGACAAACGAAATATGACATCTATATCGAAGCAGAGCGAGTAATAATTTAGTAAAATATATGTCTTCTAACCTACTAAGCTTTCATATCTTTATTTTAATTAATTCAATAAAGGAAGGTGCTTGGCATGTGTTTTAGAAAGTCAATGAAGGCTCGTCACAATTTTGATCTCTCTCGCTGTAACACTCCCCAAATTTATAAAAGTTTCAAGATACACTAATTATAGAATTAAACTATTTTTTTTCTTGCCTATAGTGCATATATATATATACACACACACACACACAAAAAAAAAAATTAAATAATTGAATATACAATTAGGGAAATACTAATAATTTTAGTGTTATTAATTATTAAAAGTGTGTATCATTAATTATTAGTTAACAAAAAAAAAGGAGTGCACGTGACCTAGCCCATAAAGGGATGTGAAATATAAGACTTAAACAAAGTCTTGAAGCAAAGGAGAAACAGAGCACTCTTTTAAAAACAAAAAAAAAAAGAAGGCTGCTTTTTACGCAGCAATTCTAAGGCACGACAGAGCAAAAAAAAAATTCTAGGGTTCTATACAAATCACGAATTCTTGAACGCATGTATGTAAATTCTCTATGGTCAATTACCCTACAATAGTAATAGGTAAGAATTGAATAGTGAATTCTCTTCTTCTTCTACATCAACAATAAATTTAATGTTTAGCTGTGAAACTTTGAATGATTAAAAATACACTGGTTGTTATAGAGTCGATTGTTTGACTGATGTCAATTGGACTGGGGCCTACATATTGGCTCGAGAAGTTTTGAGGTGAGTTGATATAACCCTTTACTAAAATGGTTTAACTCACAAAAGCACACATACAAGGTGTTTGATGAATTGCTTAAAGGAGTTTATCTTTATTTAATTAGAGCAAGTGAGTAATCATTAATTTAGAATTGTTCTAGCAAAAGTTTAGATGATCTATTATGTTGTATGTGCTTAAATTTTCAGATTTTTGTGTTATTCTTATATGCTATTTTCATGTTGAAAATTATGAAGAAGAAAGAATCTTTAGAAATATTTTTATATGTTCATTTAATTCATATGCCATGCTTGACATTTAAGGACACCAATATGAGCATGTACATAATGTTCTATAAAGAAAAGATTTAGACTTGAAAAGACACAAGAAGAAGTTTTAGAAAGAAAAGATTTTTGGGGAGTATCCTTTATTCTGAGAAGGAGTCATCGTCCAGGCCGAGGGTCCTGACCAAGGCGTTGACTTCCTGAAACTACTTGTGCCAAAGTAGGGAGCACACGAGCCGAGGGTCTCGTTGCTGAGAATTTACTTAGCCATGCTAAGGTATGATACATGAGCGTTGAGAACCATGAAGCGAGTGGCACCTCGTGGATTGGGCCTATTCGATCAGGTTGGGATCCTGTGCCGATCACACAGTGACTGAGACAGAATTAAGTCAACATAGTTGGAACTCCCAAAGTATAAAGTGGAGTATTTTTATCAAGAAAGAAAAAGAAAAGAATTTGGTATTATGCAATTATTTAGAATTATTCTTATAAGCTTTATGTTTTACATGCATTTAGAACCTTTGCTCATAATGTATATATTATTAAAGTTTCTCCCCCTGTTGTTGAGACCCACTGAGTACAATGGATGGTACTGACGTTCTCTTTTGGGAACCTACGTTGGTCTGCTGTACAACGTAGGAACCGGATTTGTAGGCGAGCAGGCTACGAGTTAGGACTTCCTTCCCTTCCAGTGATATTGGTGAGCTCCGCTTATATTCGTGGAGTATTCTTAGAGTCATTTTCATTTAGCTATTTCTTTGTTTATTTAGAGAACTGGCCAGGAAATCTCATGTCCTGAGCAGTGCGTAAGTTTATCAGTAGAGGCTTTATAGACATAGTCATTGGGTTGAGGTTCAGATGTTATTTTATAATAACTTAGCAGTAATTCAGTAGTTACTACAAATAAAGTTTTGGGAGTTGATTTATCTATATATTTGAATTAATCAAAAGTATTTGGTTAGAGTATTGCTTTGTTGCATATAAAGTTTGGAGTTATAATAGGCTTGATAAACAGAGATGGTTCGCTCGGTCATGTTTAGTGATTGAGTGCCAGTCTCGGCTTGTTCAAAAAATGGGTCAGTACAAACTTGGTATCAGAGCCTCAGGTTTATGGAGTCCTAGGGGTCTATGAAGCTATGTTAGTAGAGTCTTGTTTATGGGTATGAAGAGCGCCATACTTATAAACAGGAGGCTACAAGCATTTAGGAAAAATCTCAGTTTTTTTTTTCATACTTTAGATCGTGCAGTAGAGCCTAACGCTAAGAAATTATCTACTGAATTCTTTTCTCCAAAACTCGCAGAAATGGCTCGTACTCGCAACTCTGACACCGACACTCAGGATGCTACTCAAAAAATTATTGCTACTATCGTGGCTCAAGGCATAACTAAAAAGGCTCGAACTCAGAAAAGGAAGGGTAAATCCACAAGGGGGGTTCAAGTACCCCAGGTTGAACATGAAGAAGGGGTGGAGCATGATGAGCAAGTACCTCAGGATCCAACGCCACCCCCAACAGCAGCTCCGACTCAAACAACTATATCCCCAGAGGTGGGCCAAATATTTAATGTTGTCAACAGTGCTATGGAGATGTTCAAAGCCTTTATGGCCAACCAGAATGAGAGAAGAGATGAGATTCAACCTCAATCAAATAGACAGAACAATTCTGAGTCCTCAAGAGTGAATGAATTTTTAAAGTTGAGTCCTCCAGTGTTCCATGGTTCTATAGTTGATGAAGATCCGATGTTATGGCTGGAGGGTGTCAAGAAAGCCCTCCGACTGATGAAAGTTTTTGATGATGAAGCTGTGGAGCTGGCTGCTTACCAGCTTAGAGATGTGGCCGGCGCTTGGTTTGAGATGTGGGAAAATGAAAGAGATGAAGATGATGGTCCGCCTACTTGGGAAGAATTTGTAGAGGCCTTCATGGCTAGTTTTATCCCAGAAGAGGATAGGGAAGCTAAGGCTACAGAGTTCGAATAACTCAAGCAAGGGAATAGAAGTGTGCAAGAGTATTACATGGAATTCATAAGGTTGGCTAAGCATGCTCCTCACATGGTGAAAACAAAAAGAGCAAAGATTCGCAGGTTTATTGGCGGTTTGGCTTACCAAATTAAGGATACGACATCAGCAACAGCGGTAGGAATGATAGCTTTCTCATCTATTGTGGGGTTCGCCAAGCACTTAGAAAAAGACAGACAACAAAGGAGAGAAGAGAAAGAGCATAACAAGAAATCCCGGACAACGGGCAGGTTTAATGGTACATCCAGCGGAGGTGGAAGGGATTCCTCTAATAAGGAGTCATTAGCACTATCTCAATCTAGTCATCAGTCAGGTGGTGGGTCTTCCTTCAGACGTACTCAGGGTTATGGAAATCAGTCTCGCCAGAATCAGAATTTTAGAACATCATCCTCACATAGCCAGAGTCATGCTGAGCAACATTCACACCAGCAAGGTATTTGTGGAACATGTAAGCGGCAACATTCAGGTCAGTGCAAGCTCGGGTTTCATGGTTTCTACAATTATGGAGACATTGGTCATATAAAGGCCAACTGCCCAAAGTTGCGACGTAATCTCAGTGGTGGATCAACTCGTCCTTCTAGTTCCTCAGCTACTACAGTTGCACCACCTCAGGCTCGTAGTTCTCATAATCAGACCGGGCATGGAGCAGGCAGAGGTGCAGACCGAGTTACTCAGGGAGGGGGACATCCCCGTTTGTTTGCTACACTTGATCGTCAGAGTGCAGAGGCATCTGCGGAAGTTATTACAGGTATACTTTTAGTCTGCTCACATAATGCTTATGCCATAATGGGTCCAGGTTCAACGTTTTCATATGTGACTCGATACTTTGCAATTAACATCGGACTAGAACCTGAACAACTTAGTGAGCCATTCTTAGTATCTTCTCCAGTTGACGAGTCAGTTAAAGTCACCAGAGTCTATAGAGGTTGTATAGTTTCAGTCCAAGGTCGCAACACCAAAGTCGATCTCATAGAGTTAGAAATGGTGGATTTTGATGTGATCATGGGTATGTATTGGTTGTCTTCCTGCTATGCCATGTTAGACTGTCATGCCAAGATAGTCAGGTTCCAATTTCCAAATGAAGAAGTCTTAGAGTGGAAGGGTAGTTCAGCATCGCTTGTAGGTAAGTTTATTTCTTACCGTAAAGCCCAACGGATGATCGGTAAGGGGTGTCTCGCCTATTTGGCTCACATCATTAATCCAAAATTAGAACCACCAGCTCTTCAATCAGTGCCAGTTGTTAGAGAATTTCCAAAAGTCTTCCCAGATGACCTTCCCGGACTTCCTCCCGAAAGAATCATAGACTTCAATATTGATCTCATGCCAGACACTCAGTCCATATCCATACCTCCTTATAGGATGGCTCCAGCAGAACATAATGAGTTGAGAGAACAGTTGAAAGACCTTCTTGACAAGGGCTTCATAAGGCCGAGTGTTTCACCGTGGGGTGCCCCGGTCCTGTTTGTCAAGAAGAAAGATGGGTCTCTCAGAATGTGTATCGACTATCGGCAATTGAATAAAGTTACCATTAAGAACAAGTACCCACTGCCAAGAATTGATGATTTATTTGATCAACTTCAGCGTGCAAAGTACTTTTCAAAAATAGACTTAAGGTTGGGGTACCATCAGTTACGGATTAGAAAAGAGGATATATCTAAAACAGCCTTTAGAACTCGCTACAGGCACTATGAATTTCTAGTGATGTCCTTCGGGTTGACAAATGCTCCAACTGCATTCATGGACCTCATGAACAGAGTTTTCAAGCCATTCCTGGATACCTTTATTATTGTGCTTATAGACGATATTTTGGTGTACTCTAAGAGCAAGGAAGATCATGCAGAACACCTCAGAATAGCCTTGCAGACCTTGAAGGAGAATGAGCTTTATGCCAAGTTTTCAAAATGTGAGTTCTGGTTGCAGTCAGTGGCATTCTTAGGCCACGTGGTATCTAGTGAAGGAATAAAAGTAGACCCTCAGAAGACAGAAGCAGTCAAGAACTGGCCTAGGCCGACAACGCCAACCGAAATCAGGAGTTTCTTGGGGTTAGCTGGCTACTATAGAAAGTTTGTGGAGGGGTTTTCCTCACTTGCAGCTCCATTAACTAAGTTGACTCAGAAAGCAGTTAAGTTCCAATGGTCAGACGCTTGTGAGCAGAGTTTTCAAGAGTTAAAGAAGAGGTTGACCACTGCACCTGTGTTAACCTTGCCGACAGGTTCGGGTGGGTTCACAGTATATTGTGATGCCTCCAGAGTGGGCCTTGGTTGTGTTCTTATGCAAAATGGAAAAGTTATTGCTTATGCTTCCAGGCAGTTAAAGAATCATGAAAAGAACTACCCCACACACGACTTGGAGCTTGCAGCAGTGGTGTTTGCATTAAAAATATGGCGACACTACCTTTATGGCGAGCATTCTGAAGTGTTTACAGACCACAAAAGCCTCCAGTACATTTTCAAGCAAAAAGAACTAAATTTGAGACAGAGAATGTGGCTCGAGCTATTGAAAGATTATGACATCAATATCCTTTATCACCCGGGCAAAGCTAATGTGGTAGAAGATGCACTTAGTAGGAAGTCAATTGGCGTTTTGGCCCATCTTGCAGAACAAAGGCGATCTTTGGGTCGAGAAATTCAAAAACTAGCAAATGATGGAATTAGATT
>MU730441.1:25816-118222 GCA_026770625.1 Nicotiana glauca
AACTACACGTGCTCGAGGACGGTTCAAGGATTTCTTGTTGTAGAGTCTTCTGAAATGTGGACTAGAGATAGATCTGAGCCACAGCTTTGAAACTGTTTGAAGTTGGTGGACATGTTTGACTGCAATCCTGGAGAGTATATCCACCAGGACTTCATTAGGCAGATCCATGATGTTAGAGCTCCTTTCCATTGTACTGTCCATTCTTCAACTGCTTCTTGATATCGAAGAGAGAAAGAGAGATCTATATTGGTGATCGCATCTCACGTATAGCTACTCTCCGACGCAGATTATTACTATATAGTAGTAATCAAAGTAAGACTTTTTAATGCATTATTAGCTGCCAGAGAGAGACAGCTGGTCGGACATCATATGAGAGAGAGAGCATTATACTATATGTTTATACTATATATATATATATATATATATATATATATATATATATATTGACTTAAATAAAGATATACGTATATGAAATACAATAGCTTATACATCAAGATAAGTTTCTTCAGTTACATAACCTAACAAGGTTAAGGCTTCTTCTAATTGGTAAAATTATGTGATCTCTCTACCACTGATTATCTCAAGTACGAATATTTCGAAACTGAATACGTCTAACTTGATGGAAACCAATCCATCTAGTGCATATTGTACCCAAATCAACGTATGGAACATCAATGACTTTATCATCATTTTCATTCATTAGATGATTTGTTTCTCCTTCAGCTTTCTGTTATTGAGAGATTTGTGTCCCTTGAGTATCCCTTTTTCTATCTAGAATCAATAGCCCTGTATGAAAATTCACAAGTAAGACACAAGCGTAATATCGAGATACTATAATATAATTCGAAATAGAGAGATTTGCACAAAATATAGAGCTTGTTTGGATTAGCTGATTGTAAATAGCTGATAGCTTGAAGTGCTGAAAAGCATTTTTAAATGCGAAAACTTATTTTTTTTAATTAGCATTTACGTGTTTGAATAAATTAAACGTGCTGAAACTGATAATAAGCAATTGATGTGTTTGATAGAAAAGTGCTGAAAGTTATTCTTTTATTAAAATAACTAAAATATCCTCCAAATTTTACAAAAGATTATGAATTAAAAAGTTTCTTTATAATGAAAAGGATGAACAACAAATATGGAATGAAGAGAAAGTTAGAAATTTTTTTAGGAAATTTTTTTAGTGCATTAATGTCATGACCCGAATTTACCACCATCGGGACCGTGATGACGCCTAACATCACACTCGCTAGGCAAGCCAACGTTAGAGTTCTGTTTAACTTTTTCCTTTACATTTTATCGTTTACAATAAACAAAATAGATCAATTTAAATGAATGCGGAAGCACATAATTTACTAGTTAACCATACGCTATTAACAAATACCGAAAAATGTTGCCATCCAGAAACTGGTGTCACAACCCACGAACATTCTATGAATAACTACAAGTATGGGTTTGAAAGAAGAAAATACATCTATCTCGAAGGAAATAAACATAATAAGGAAACACATAGGAGGGGACGCCAGGGCTTGCGGATGCCTGCAGGACTACCTTGGGTCTCCTAAATGAAGTATCAACAACTGACCTCTCGATCAGCAACTACCAGCTCCGAAATCTGCATAGAAAATGCAGAGTGTACAATCGACCACATGTACTACTAAGTGCCGAGCCTAACCTCGACGAAGTAGTGACGAGGCTACAATGGGGCATATACAATAGAACCTGCAACAATATATAATAAAGCAAAAAGGAAATACAAAACGAATTGGAACAGTAACTTGCAACAAAGTAAATACGGAACCCAAATGTCTTGCCAGTACTCAGCTATAACCAATCCTTAAGGGAGAATTACGATACCACAAAGTAAAAACACAACAGAAGATGAATAAATAATTAATAAAGTGATGCAGTGCGCATCCCGATCCCACCATATAATCAGTAAAGATATAAACATTCACCCTTATTACTCCTTGTTGCTGCGTGCAACCCAATCCCACCAGTCCACCCTTATTACTCCTTGATATATATATCACCCTTATTCCTCTTATTGCAGTGTGCAACCCGATCCCACCTATCTACCCTTATTACTCCTTATTGCGGCGCGCAACCCGATCCCACCAGACAATCACATTTCGCCCTTATTCCTCCTGTTGTGTCATGCAACCCGATCCCATCATATCAGTACCAATCACATAATGAGAATAGATATTTCACAGTTTAACTCAAAACCCTTCATAACGTTTATACCTCGAACCAAAACAACGGAAATCTATACAATTACGAAATTTTATCAATTAATACTACACAGCAAGACCAACCAAGGTATACCATGAAGCACCAATCAACTTAAACCAATGATGTAATACAATGAAACTACGAAACACTTAATACCTTCAATAGAGAAAATAACATTTAACAAGAAGCGATTGGACATAGAAGCACGATTAGGCATGTAACAGTTAAGACTGGGAATGAATATATTAGGAATGAGGAAGGGAACAGGCTAAATAGATAATTTGGCGGCGCATAGCTACCCGTCACCTCACATATATGCCACACACCTGGATTTTAACATAGCAATTAAGTTGGGGATCCCTAACCCCTGAACCCAAAGTTAGATCAAATAATTACCTAGATTCCACGGCCAAACGCAAGCCTTAATAATCGCTTTTCCTCTATATGCCACCTCCAATCCACTCGTATCTAGTCATAATTAACTTAATAACATCAATTATCGCTAACGAATTTAATTCTAATGTATAATTTTAATTTTCCCAAACTTTCCCCAAAATTCAAAAACTAACCTAGGCCCACTTGGTCAAAAGTCGAGGTTCGTACAAAAAATCCATTCACTCATTCACCCACGAACCCATATATGTAATTAGTTTCAGAATCCGACCCCAAATCGAGGAATTCACAAATTTGCAAAATCCCCAGTTTTCCAAAAAATCCCTAATTCTACCATGAAAGAACAAGATTTAGGGCTAGAAATCTAATGGATATTGATGGAAATTGAAGGAAATGAGTTTAAGAACATAAACCTATGATATGTTGTTGAAATCCCTCTTTAAAAACCGCCCTAGGTCGAGTTCTAGAGAAGAAGATGTGAAATTTTGAAGAAATCCCGACTTATGTTCTATCTTAAAATCACTGTACAGGTCTTCTTCGCGTTTGTGAGAAGCCTGCTGCGTTCGTGATGCACAGCGGCCAAAGGCCTTCGCGTTCTAGAGATACCCATTGCATTCGTGAAGGCATACTCTCCCCGGCCTCCCCATTCGCGAGCCTAGTGTCGTGTTGACGATGAGTAACTTTCCCCTCCCCGACGTCCCATGTTTCGCGTATGCGATAGCCTGGTCGCGTTCCCGAAGGGTAATGCCCCCAATGCTCTGCATTCGCGACCAGTGTTTCGTATTTGTGTAGAAGGATTCCTCCCTTAAACCAATTTAATCTTCGCGTTCGCGAGAGTCCATTCGCGAACGCGAAGAAGGAAATACCAAATGACAACTGAAGCAAAAAAAAAAACAGAATTTTCAAGTCTAAAACACCCCATAGCCTATCTGAAACTCAACCGAGCCCTTGGGGCTCCAAAGCGAACATGCACAAACAAGTCTTAAAACATCATACGAACTTGCTCGTGCAATTAAATCGCCTCAATAACATTTAGAACTACAAATTTAGCACCATTTTGCATGAAATTTTCAAGAAAGTTTTAAAAATTCTATCTTTTCAACAAAAGGTCTGAATTACGTCAAATCAGTCCCATTTCTCACCAAATTTCACAGCAAGGATATAAATATCATAATGGACATGTACCGGGATCCGAAACCACAATACGGACCCGGTATCAACAAGATCAATTATTAATAAATTTCTTAAAACCTTTAAATTCCAGTTTAACAATTTTCATTAAAAATTCATTTCTCGGGCTAGGGACCTCGGAATTCGATTCCGGGCATACGACCAAGTCCCATATTTTACACGGACCCACCATCAGAACACGAGTCCAGATCCGTTTACTCAAAATATTTACCGAAGTCAACAAAAATTTACTTTTAGGCCAAAAATTATTATTTCATAAATTTTCCAAAAAGGCTTTCTGGAGTCATGCTCGAACTGCGCACACATATCGAGGAGAAGTAAATTGAGGGTTTTAAGGCCTTGGAACACAGAATTGGCTTCTATCAAATAATGATTTTTCGGGTCAAAACAATCGTTTGTCCTCGAATGGACATAGAAATGTAACTGAGTCGGTGAAAAGATAGGGATATCTGCTCCGCATATCGGACTCGGACTCCCAAGTAGCTGCCTCAACAGGCTGACCTCTCCACTTCACATGAACCAAAGGATAACTCTTTAATCTCAACTGACGAACCTGCCGGTCTAGAACAGCTACCAGCTCCTCCATATAGGTCAAGTCCTTCTCCAATTAGACAGTGCTGAAATCTAACACGCGAGATGGATCACCGTGATACTTCCAAAGCATGGACACATGAAACACTAGATGTACTGCTGATAAACCTGGTGGCAACGCAAGTCTGTAAGCCACATCTTCCACTCGATCAAGGATCTCAAAAGGCCCGATAAACCTAGGGATTAACTTGCCCTTCTTCCCAAATCTCATCACACCCTTCATGGGTGACACTCGAAGCAAAACTCTCTCTCTCTGACCATGAATGACACATCACTAACCTTACGGTCGGCATAACACTTTTGCCTGGACTGAGCTGTAAGAAGCCTATCTTGAATGATCTTAACCTTATCCAAGGTATCCTGCACTAAATCTGTACCCAATAACCAATCCTCTCCCTGATCAAACCACCCAACCGGTGATCGACACTGCCTACCAAATAATGCCTCATAGGGAGCCATTTAGATGCTCGACGAATAGTTGTTGTTGTAGTCAAACTCCTCTAATGGCAAAAACTGATCCCAAGAACCTCCAAAGTCAATAACACAGTTGCGGAGCATGTCCTCCAAGATCTGAATAGTACGCTTGGATTGTCCCTCCGTCTGAGAATGAAATGATGTACTCAACTCGACCCACGTACCCAACTCACGATGTACTGCCCTCTAGAAATTTGAGGTAAACTGCGTACCTCGATCCGAAATGATAGACATAGGCATACAATTAAGAAAAATGATCTCACGGATATAGATCTCTGCCAACTCCTCCAAAAAATAGGAAACTGCCACAAGAATGTAAGGCATTGACTTAATCAGCCTATCCACAATAACCCAAACTGCGTCGAACTTCCTCTGAGTCCATGGGAGTCTAACAACGAAGTCCATAGTGATACGTTCCCACTTCCACTCAGGAATCCCTAACTTCTGAAGCAAACCACCAGGCCTCTGATTCTTGTACTTTACTTGTTGACAATTCAAACACCGAGCTACATATGAAACAATGTCCTTCTTCATCAGCCTCAACCAATAATGATGCCGCAAATCCTGATATATCTTAGCAGCTCTCGGATGAATAGAATACCGGAAACTATAAGCCTCCTCCAGAATCAACTTACGAAGTCCATCCACATTCGGTACACAAAAACGTCCCAGCATCCTCAGGACTCTATCATCTCCAACTGTAACCTGCTTGGCATCTCCGTGCCACACTGTGTCCCTAAGGGCAAGCAAATGAGGGTCACCATACTTTATTTATTATTTTCCTTAAGTGCTATTTCCTTGGGTTTTCTTCATGCTACGGTTCTTTCCCAAGGAACATTTTTGAAGTGAACCGGGTGACTTTTCTCTATGATAGATGGCGTGACAACTTTCTTAAGGGAATTAGTCTTGTTTTGCTAGGATGAGACTTTTGGATTATTTGGTGCTAATAAAATTAGTCTCTTGTATGTGAAGTGTGAAATAAGAATACCCCTCCGAAATTGTGATTTTGAACTAAAACAACAGGTTGTATGGTGAAGAATGATTTTTGTGATAAATTTTTGGCTCTTTTAGTGACTCTTTGCCCACTAGTTCGAATAATATTGCTCTAGACATTCTTAGTAGAAAATGATTGATCCGTCTTGATTAATTCATGTGCCATGAGTGTTAGTGTTTGTACAAAAAATTCTTGTATTTACTTCTATCATCTTGAACTTGCCCGGTTGGTTTTTCAATACTAATGATAGTATGTTTGGTTGGAGGGATGATCTTAGGCACAAAATGTTTTATTTGCCAACCCTCTTTAGCCTTTTCAAGCCTACCTTTGCATAAATAATATCACTAGTACCCTATTTGAGCCTTTAAACCTTTTTCTTTGGCCAACTCATTACACACCTTTCCCCATTTGTAAAATAATTCCCTCTTTTGAACCCGTCCCTCCTTGAACATTGAGAATGAGGTTAAAATCCTAAGTTGGGGGTATGGTGTCAAAGTGGAAATTGGTAAGGTTGTACATTGAGTGTAGGATCATATACCTCAAAATGTTTGTATTAAGTTATTCAAGCTTCAAAAGAAAAATATGTATACAAAAAAAAAACAGAGAGAAATATTTATATGTATATAAATTATGGAGCCTTGAAGAAAATTAGAGGGGTATTTAAGGTGGTTCTATATTGGGAACTAGATGCCAATGAGGCTATGTGGGTTGAAGAGAAACAAAGTGCAAAAAGAATGAAAAATGTGAGTAGTGTTCAAGGAGGGTGAAGTCACTTGTACCCAAATGCTTATCCGACCCTTCCCTAAACCTATTAGAAGCTTAACAAGTCCTTATGGGACCTCCAACCGAATATTCTTGAATATGTGATGAATTAAAATAAGGGCAAGCCTATGGTATGAGATGTTGTAGCATTTGAAATTCTTTGTGAGAGTGAGTGTTTTTTTAAATTTGTCCCTTAAGTTGTATTGTAAATATAGTAATTTTGGGACTTTCTTTCTTGTGAGGGTACATGAATTAGGAAGTGGTGAGATTGAGTAAATAGAGCATATGTGGTGGACTAGCGCTTTTGAGTCACTTCTTGAGGCTTATGTTTATCACTTGATTATTTTGAAACTCCCTTGCACATTCTTGAAGTTGTTTTTCCTTATGAGGGAGTCATTCGGGAAAGATACACATACTTGAGCCTAATTATTAGTACCAACCAAATCCATAAGTATGTTGCATAAATTGGGGAATGTGATATGTAAATAATGGCAATACCACTTGTGTTGTACATGGTAAATCCTCATTGAATTGTTGGCTTTTATTTGCTTGAGGACAAGCGAAAGCTTTAAGTTGGGGGTGTTGATGAGTGGTGACTTTACCACTCAATCTAGTCTCTTTTCCTTAGATTTTATGTCCTTTAACTATAATATGAGGTTGTTTATGGTGTGTATTGTTAAATTTTCAAGTAAATGATGCTACGAAGTGATTTGAATTGAATTGAGCAAAAGAGAGTAAAAACATGCAATGTCTTCCAGTGATTCCGCTTCTGCGAAAGAATTGTCACAGAAGTGGCCCCGCTTCTGCGTGGGAATAACCGCTTCTGCGGTTTAGGCTTGGATAGGAAGATTCCGCTTCGGAAGAAGAAGAGACGTAGAAGCAATTCTGCTTTTGCGAAGAAATTAACGCTTCTACGGAACTGGTCAAGCGTAAAAGAAACCGCATCTGCGGTTAGGAGATCGCTAATGCGGTGTCGCTTCAGCGACTTTTTCACCGCATCTGCGAAGCAGTGTTGGAAACGGAAATTCGCTTCTGCGGTATAGAATCCGCTTCTGCGGAACTGCATCTACGTGAATAGTTCCGCAGATGCGAAAGTCGGGCATCAGATTTGGCAAATTAGTCATTTCATATTTTCCAAACCGCAAACCAATTTTATACTCGTCCAAGCAGATCTTTGGCATATCTTTGGCTTATTTTCAGTTCTTAGGGCTAGAGAGAACAAATTTTGGAAGCTAGGGCTTTGCACACACACTTTGGTCTTGAAGATTGAAGCTTTTGGTTGAGAATTTCTTACCCTTTTATGTTTATTTCTTCATTTGCTTGCTTTATATTGAATATTTAAATGTGTAGTATTTATTTCCAACACTTGAATCTTATTTATGGAAATACTCATATTTAAAGTGTGGATTAAATACCTTGTTGTGCTTATGTATTGAATTATTTTTATTTATATATGAAGTGAGTTGTTGTTACTTTAATTATTCTTGTTTTTTAATGTTTTCAAAGGGATTAGCTAACCCTAGGACTCACCCATTAACTCCGAATTAATTTTGGAAAATATAATTTGGGGTTGGGAAAGATTAATTAATAAGCACTTGAGGCGTTAACCCTCATTTTATAGATTCTACCTAGGGATAGGACTGAACTACTTGTAGCCATTCCGGGTGTGCTTAAACTCTTAATTGTTTTAGGGATAATTCAATTAGGAAGTCTTGTTAGGCTTCGGAAGAAGCTAATTAAGAATTATTATCCGTGGCTAATTAATATAAACTCGCTCATATTTGTAAAATCATGAAATACATTGGATCATTACTTGAGTGTAATTCCCGATGCAACCATACTTGTATCCATTGATCATTTTACTTGCTTTCTAGGTTAGTTTACATTTTCGCATTTACATATAAACATTTTCAAAACCAAAATTCTTAGTGTTTGGCATTGCGCGATAAGCGATAATTTTCTTACATTCCTAATCTCCTACGCATTGTTTTCTGTGGGATTCGACCCCGACTCATAGTTGGGTAAATTATATTGCATGCGACCGTGTCTATTACTTTTTAGTAGTGGATTTGGACGTCATCAAAATTGGCGCCGTTGCCGAGGAACAATTTGGCGTAATTTAGGTTGTTTGAGAAATAAGCAAAAGTACTTTGGTCCAAACTTGTGACTATTTGTGTAATTATTTTTCTTACCTTGGTCTATTTTTCTTGTTCATTTCTTGCTTATTTTCTTATATTTGAAAAATGGCATCGTATAATGAAAATTGGTCGGATGGTATTTGTTCATACTTTGATGACCCTTGTCCTTATTGTGGAGGCCCACACTCGTGGAAAAATTATTTAAATTCTCCCGGGGGTGGATTGTGCGCACAATCTCAAACCTATGAGTGGAGTATTTGTGATAGGTGTAGTTTTTAAAATGGTCATTGGGATGATTTTTCTTATTGGTCCTTCCCTTCCCCAAGCCCCCGCTATGATGATTCTACTTGTTTTGATGAAAATTATAGGGCTATGGAGATGGAAGAAGTTGAGCATGGCCGAAATGGAGAGTTCAAGCTTATGTTGGAGTGTTTACTTGAAGAAGGAAACAAGGAGCAAAATGCCTTGGAGGAGCTTTTGGAGACTAGTCTTCAAAATGATTTGGCACTTGAAAGGTTGCACTCACAAATGGATGAAATGATCGAAGCCTTAAGGGTTCAAAAAGCCTCGGAAGTGAATGATAGCCAAGAACCTTCCTTGGAGATTGAAGTTGAAAATCCTTCCTTGGCACTTGATCAAAACCAAGAAGAACTCTCAAATGCTCCAAATGATAAAATGATGCTCATGTTGGAGACCATTCTTGAAAATGAGGAGAAGCATAACTTTGCACTCGAAGACTTGAAACAAAGCTTGGCTTACAATGATGAACACATCCGCACTTTGGAAGATCAAATGCAAATATTGGTTGAGGCTCACTATGCCCACCAACTTGAGAGTGCGGAAGGAAGCCAAGAAGAGTCCAATTCCGAGGAAGAAAGTGCGCTTTACTTTGAGGATTCAAGAATTGAACATCCGCCAACCGACTCCATGAGTGTTAATGATGCCGATAAAAAAATGGAATTAGAGTCAACTGGTATAAATGAAAACTTGGTTGAGATTGACTCTAGTCCGGGGGAAGAAGAGGATGTCAAAATCCGAGAAAAATTGCAAGTTGGAGGTTTGAAGTCACATTCCAAGCATTTTTCAACATGGGAATTGTGTGGTGACATGGAAGTTGAACCACATGGATCAATGAGGGACTGCGAGGAGGAAAAACTCATGCCATACATCCTACAACTTGAGGAAGCAAGAAAGCAAAATGACATTCCTCACATGAGAGTCAAGAAGTGCAAAATGAAGAATTTAAGGATTGGATGGATCATCAACTTACCACCCCCTATCGCTCGTGGTCACAAGCTTGATTCCAAGCTAGGTGCCCAGTTCATATCATCCAAGTGGCGAGAAAAGTGGTGATGTTGTTTTGCGTCGTGCCACGACATTAAATGCGACGCTTGGTGGGAGGCAACCCATTATTTTTCAAAATTTTTGGTAATTTTTGAAATTTTCTTTTTTGGGATAGCTTAGAATATTATTTTTGACTAATCTGCCAAGTTTTAGTTTTTTTGGAGTTGAATTGAGTAGGTCAGGGTGGTCTGGAAGGCTAAAACCAGTAGCTGCAGAAACTGGGCATCAAACTTCTGGTGTAACCGTATCTGCGGATTTTTGACCACAGATGCGGTCACGCAGAAGCGAAGCAAAAAGATACGCAAAAACGGACAACAGGCCGCATAAGCGGTGCCACAGAAGCGACGAAAATGCCGCAAAAGCGAAAATCGAATATGTTTTAATTTTAGAACAATTTTAAGACGGCTCATTTGCTAAGGTAAGTTCTGCAACTGTTTCTCCTAGCCCTAAACTCCCCCATCTCCAAAATACTCCAAAAACCTCTATTGCTTTGCTTGTGAATTCCACTACACTTACACGATAATCATGTATTTTCTTCTACTCCTCTCTCCCTTTATTTTCTCTTCTCTTCCTCTTCTTCGCTTAAGGCCTGCCATGGCTATGTTCCCCATTCCCCTCTGATCTGTGTGTAAAATAGGGTGAGGAAAATTGGTTGAGTGTAGGTTTGTGTGTGCTGTAAATCATGAACGAAATTGTGGGAATTCTGAGTACCCAATTTGTTTGATGAAGAGGCCATTTTAACTTGCTTGCAAGATGTTCGACACAATGTTTAAAAGAAGTTTTTTGCTAAGTACCACAAAAATTGGTCTCAATTGAATCATAAGTTCATATACTGCACTAATTTAGAAGTCTTGAGTATAAATTAGGTACCAAAAATTGGGTTTGAAAATAAAAATTGAAAAAAATTTTGGGCAGTTGAAGAAGATGACAAAAACCGCAGATGCGGTCTATTTTCCGAAGATGACAAACCGCTTCTGCAGTTGGAATTCCGCAAATGCGAAAACTGGGAAAATGAGAAAAACCGCAGATGCGGTCAAAATTCCGCAAAAGCGGAAGCGCTTCTGCGGTTACATTTCCGCGGAAGCGAAAACTGTGCAGTTTGTGCAATTCCAGTAGCTTTGTTTCAGGGCCTTCTCGGGCCCGTTCAACTTGATTTTTTGGCTCAATTACAGTATTTTGAATTGCTTAACATTATTCCATTCCCCTACTGACCTTGTTTTGATTTTATATAGGTGTTTCGAGTTAAAATGGACCCTAACACGAGCGGACAACAACCCGAAATTGAATAATAAATTGAGGAACCATACGATGAATCACGCTTCATGTCAGTTGCATGTTAGCGTCGATATTGGCACGAACTTGTCAATAGGAGGATAATTCTTGAAAAGGGCATCCATGAAGACAAATTGGCCGAACAGCTCCCGAATTTCAATGCCCGGCTCCATTCAACTGGATAGTCATGCTTCATCCCCACCCATTGCAAGGCTAATGAGGAGTGGGTGCGTGAATTTTACGCAAACCTTAGGCGCACTGATTTTGCCAATCCACAAGTCGTCATCAGAGGAAAATTGGTGAGGTTTGGGATCGAACAAATAAATGACACTATTGGCATTCCCAACTATCCAATGAAGCTGGTGCAAGAGAAGGATCATTGTGAAAATGGGGAATGGTTTGTCTCCAAACTCTTCCCTCCTAGTCTGAGAACCAAATAGGGTAACAGGAGAAAAGGGTTGAGATCGATTGACTTCACTGCTGAAGCAAAGATGTGGCTATACATCATTTGCAACCGGGTGTCTCTTTGTGGGAACATCTCAGATGTCTCGTACCCTAGGGCTTTGATGACTGCTTGCCTCCTGAACGATATTTTTGTGAATGTCTGGTACTATATCCTGTGGGAGATGAGGGAGTACTTGGGAGACAAGTATGCAGGGATGATGTTCCCCTCACTAATCACACAGCTATGCACCAGAGTAGATGTTGATGTACGTGGCACCGATCGGTGGCTACCTACTGATAAACCTTTTCATCCTTTGAGAGTGACAGGACAGGGTAGCGTGGTAAAGAGCAAGAAGAGAAAAGTCACCACCACTGCTACTGCTTCATAGTCCTCTTCACAGGCAGCTGCACAGGGACCATTCGGGATACTAAACTCCGAGCTTGCATCTATTTGGGAGTTAGTATCACAGCTTCCGAGTGGGCCCTCATCCTCCCAGCCTAGGCCTTCATACTTCTCCAGGGACGAAATGCAGAGTTACTTGGATGCATAGAAGAGTCAGAATGAGCATCTTGAGAAGATGGCAGCATCAGTGACTAGACTAGAGGGAGCATACGGTACTTTGGCCAAAGCTCATGTAGACTGTAACGACCCGGCCGGTCGTTTTTGGAATTTACGCCCCGATCCCCTATTAATCGCTTCCCCTAAGTTAACTTCTACTATTTTGGTTTGCCGGGATGTTCAGTATTAGGATTCGGAGTGTTTTAGGACACTTAGTCCCTAAATGAGAGCTTAAGAGTTGAAAAATGGTCCGAAATCGGAACAGTGTGAATACAACCTTGGAATGAAAATCTGATGGTTCTGTTAGCTCTGTTAGGTGATTTCGGGGTTGGGAGCATGTTCGGAATGTATTTTGGAGGCTCGTAGCTCATTTAGGCTTGAAATGCCAAAGGTTGAATTTTTGAAGCTTCCGGTCCGATAGTGAGTTTTTGATCCGAGGGTCGGATTGGAATTCCGGAAGTTGCAGTAGTTCCGTCATGTCATTTGGGATATGTGTGCAAAATTTTAGGTCATTCGGGCGAGGTTTGGTTAGGTTTTTGATCGAAAGTGTGTTTTGTTGGAATTTGAAGTTCTTAGGCTTGAATCTTTGATTTAATTGGATTTCTGGTGTTGTTTTAGGTGTTTTAAGGTTTGGTACAAGTTTGAATGAGGTATTAGGTGGTATTGGTGTTTTTGGCTTAGGTCCCGGGGGCCTCGGGTGTGTTTTAGATGCTCAACGGGCAAGTTATGGAGTTGGAAGGAAAATTTTGCAGCAGTCTTCTGGTATTTTCGCTTCTCCGGCTTGGGAACCACAGAAGCGGAGCTGCAGCGGCTAGTCAGCCGCAGAAGCAAGACGTGGGCTCAAGGTCAGGTCCACAGAAGCGGACGAATTTCTGCAGAAGCGGTATCGCTTTAGCGAGCAATAGACCGCAGAAGCGGAAAATGGGATGGTAAGTGGAAGCTGCAGAAGCGTCACTTTGTCCGCATATGCGGGACCGAAGAAGCGGTCCCTTGTCCGCAAAAGCGGAAATGTCTGGACAGAAATAGAAAATTTTGAGGGTTTAATTTCATAAGTCTGAAAATCGATTGAGAGCTCGGGAGAAGGCGATTTCGCGTGGGTTTTGAAGAGAAAATCATTGGGTAACGTTTATTTGATCCCTTTTCATTATATTTCATCATTATATAGCTAAATACACCATTGGAATTCTCATTTAGGATCAAAATTTGGTTAATTTGGGGTAAAACTTCATAGACCAAACTATTGGGTTTTGAGGGGGCATTTGACCTCCCATTTGGGAGATTTTATATGGTTAGACTCGTGAGAGTAATATAAAAATTATTCAATTCCGAGACGTTGGCTGGAGGGGCATTTTGGTTATTTTACCTATTTTCGCGCCCTAGCTTTAATTTTAATAGTGGAATCAGTTGTTTGCAATATTATTTACGACGTGTAATTGAATTGAATACATTTGGGCCATTTGGAGTCGGATACTCGTGGAAAAGGCGCGGTTTCTAGTGATATTGAGTCGGTTCGAGGTAAGTGGCTTGTCTAACCTTATGTGGGGGACTTTTCCCCTTAGGACATGTTCTGAATATTTGAATGCCTCGTACGTGAAGTGACGAGCACGTACTTGAGCAAATTGTTGTAAACCCGTTTCTACTTGGAGTATTTACAGGGAGATTTTTCTGTTTACTTGTTTCCTTTAAACTGTAGGTTTTGACCTGTGCTAGCTTAGAGAAGCATGTTTAACTGACTTACTTGCTTAATTGTTTAATTGTACTATTTGCACTCTGTGAAACATGTTAGGTTAGAAATTTCAATCACTTGTACTGGTTTAACATTTATTCCGAGATTTTGAGTTGTTGTTGTGGTGTGCTTTAAATTGGGACTACGTGGAGTTTTGGAGCCATACTGTACATTTCTATAGCCTGTGTTGCCCGTGAGTTTTCGGGTCTTTGGGAATAGTGTTAGACTTGTGTTTTATTGAGTTGTACATGCCGAGTGGCATCCAGTGCAGTTACTTTTAGTTATTTAATTTGGTTTTCCTCTGTTTTTCCGCAATTATTGTATTTTTTGTAATATTTGGCTTACCTGGTCGTGGGGACTAGGTTCTATCACGATCGATGAACTAGGGTCGTGACATAGACCTGCAGCAAAACTTTGAGAGGGAGAAGAAGAAGAACAAGAAGAAGGGCAAATTGATGATCAAGATGTGGAGAGGCATCAAGGCCTTTATCAAAATGAGGAACCCAGACAAGAAGATACCAGTGGCGGCCGAAGATAATAGTGAGGAGTATTGTTTCATTTTAGAGTATGCTGGTGATGATGGTGACGATGATGCCGATGAGGAGATTGATGATGATCGAGCCACGAGTCCAGCACAACATTGATCTGTCGTCCTCCCATAGTCTGCTAGTCTGATGCAGACCTCAGGGAGACCCTCAAACTGTTTATGCTTTATATTTGATATTGTGCAGTGAGGAAACTGCAATTAGTTAGGGTGGATGTAGGAGTATACTTATTCATACTTTGATATTGGTGTGCCATTGCCGGGATTATTTTTGTTGCTATGGATATTGTGTGCTCTTGCCGGGCATATTATTGTGCTGTTGTGAATATTGGGTGCCCTTGCCGGGTTATTTTGTATAGCAAGTGCTCTTGCCGAGTTTGGTGTGATTAGTCTGTTTCTATTTTTCTTTCATTTTTATTTTCTTTAGTAGCTTGTTGTTATTAGTATTAGTGCTTTTATTTTAGTATCTTTTATTTAGTTTTGTTTTCTTTTACTTTATTTATTATTTTCCTTAAGTGCTATTTTCTTGGGTTTTCTTCATGCTACGGTTCTTCCCAAGGAACATTTTTGAAGTAACCGGGTGACTTTTCCCTATGATAGATGGCGTGACAACTTTCTTAAGGGAATTAGTTTTGTTTTGCTAGGATGAGACTTTTGGATTATTTGGTGCTAATAAAATTAGTCTCTTGTATGTGAAGTGTGAAATAAGAATACCCTTCCGAAATTGTGATTTTGAACTAAAACAACAGGTTGTATGGTGAACTTGTGTTGTACATGGTAAATCCTCATTGAATTGTTGGTTTTTATTTGCTTGAGGACAAGCGAAAGCTTTAAGTTTGGGGTATTGATGAGTGGTGATTTTACCACTCAATCTAGTCTCTTTTCCTTAACTTTTATGTCCTTTAACTATAACATGAGGTTGTTTATGGTGTGTATTGTTAAATTTTTAGGTAAATGATGCTACGAAGTGATTTGAATTGAATTGAAGTGGAATTGAGCAAAAGAGAGTGAGAACATGCAATGCCATCCAGTGATTCCTCTTCCGCGGAAGAATGGTCGCAGAAGCGGCCCCACTTCTGCGTGGGAATAACCGCTTCTGCGGTTTAGGCTTGGATAGGAAGATTCCACTTCCGCGGAAGAAGAGATGCGGAAGCGATTCCTCTTTTGCGAAGAAATTAACGCTTCTGCGGAACTGGTCAAGTGTGCAAGAAACCGCATCTGCGATTAGGAGGTCGCTTATGCGGTGTCACTTCAGTGACTTTTTCACCGCATATGCGAAGGAGGGTTGGAAATGGAAATTTGCTTCTGCGGTATAGAATCCGCTTCTGCGGAACCGCATTAGCGTGAATAGTTCCCAAGATGCGAAAGTTGGGCATCAGATTTGGAAAATTAGTCATTTCACATTTTCTAAACCCCAAACCATTTTTATACTCGTCCAAGCAGATCTTTGGCATATATTTGGCTTATTTTAAGTTCTTAGGGCTAGAGAGAACAAGTTTTGGAAGCTATGGCTTTGCACACATACTTTGGTCTTGAAGATTGAAGTTTTTGGTTAAGAATTTCTTACCCATTTATGTTTAGTTCTTTATTTCCTTCATTTGTATTGAATATTTAAGTGTGTAGTATTTATTTCTAACACTTGAATCTTGTTTATGGAAATACTCATATTTAAAGTGTGGATTAAATACCTTGTTGTGCTTATATATTGAATGCTTTTTATTTATATATGAAGTGAGTTGTTGTTACTTTAATTATTCTTGTTCTTTAATGTTTTCAAAGTGATTAGCTAACCCTAGGGCTCGCCCATTAACTCCGAATTAATTTTGGAAAAGATAATTTGGGGTTGGGAAAGATTAATTAACAAGAACTTGAGGCGTTAACCCTCATTTTATAGATTCTACCTAGGGATAGGGCTGAACTAGTTGTAGCCATTCCGGGTGTGCTTAAACTCTTAATTGTTTTAGGTATAATTCATTTAGGAAGTCTTGTTAGTCTTCAGAAGAAGCTAATTAAGAATTATTATCCGTGGCTAATTAATTTAAACTCGCTCATATTTCTAAAATCATGAAATACATTGGACCGTTACCTGAGTGTAATTCCCGATGCAATCATACTTGTAGCCATTGATCATTTACTTGGTTTCTAGGTTAGTTTACATTTCCGCATTTAGATATAAACATTTTCAAAACCAAAATTCTTAGTGTTTGGCATTGCGCGATAAGCGATAATTTTCTTACATTCCTAATCGCCTACACATTGTTCTCATTGGGATTCGACCCCGACTCATAGTTGGGTAAATTATATTGCATGCGACCGTGTCTATTACTTTTTAGTAGTGGATTTGGACGTCATCACTTTGCCACCTTGCATCAATACCGAACCAAGTCCAATACAAGATGCGTCACAATATACTATATAGGGCCCTGAACCTGTGGGCAACACCAACCCCAACACTGTAATCAAGGTTGTATTGGGTTTCTAAAAGCTCGTCTCAAACTCATCAGAACATCTGAACTGGGCACTCCTCTGGCTCAACCTGGTCATCGGGAATGCTATATATGAGAACCTCTCCACAAACCGATGGTAATAACCTGTCAATCCCAAGAAACTCCGGATCTCTACAACTGATGGGGGTCTACGACAGTCCTTGACCGCCTCAATCTTCTTAGGATCCACCTTAATACCCTTTGCTGATACAACGTGGCCCAAGAAAGCAACTGAATCAAACCAAAACTCACATTTCGAAAACTTAGCATATAACTGGTTGTCTCCTAGAGTCTAAAAAACGACTCGAGGATGTTGTTCATGCTCCTCTCGGTTGTAGAGTAGATCAGGATATCATCAATGAAAACAATCACGAAGGAATCGAGATAGGGCTTGAACACTCGGTTCATCAAATCATAAATGTTGTTGTGGTATTTGTCAATCCAAATGACATCATTAGGAACTCAGAATGCCCATAACATGTCCAAAAAGTTGTATTAGGGACATCAGATGACCTAATCCTCAACTCATGGTAGCCAGATCTCAAATCATTCTTCGAAAACACCTTGGCACCCTAAAGCTGATCAAATAAGTCATCAATCATCGCAAATGGATACTTGTTCTTGATGGTGACTTTGTTCTACTGATGATAGTCTGTGCACATCCTCATCAACCCATCCTTCTTCTTTACAAACAATACCACCGCACCCCAGGGCGAGACACTAGTTCTAATAAAGCCCTTATCAAGCAAATCTTGCAACTATTCCTTCAACTCTGGCGGGGCCATACGATATAGCGTAATAGAAAAAGGCTGAGTGCTCGGAGCCAAATCAATGAAAAAGTAAATATCCCTATCAGGTGGCATCCCCGGCATGTCAGTAGGAAAAATTTTGGGAACTCTCGAACAACTGGTACAAAATCCATGGAAGGAACCTCCGCAATAGAATCACGAACATAAGCCAAATAAGCCAAACACCCCTTTTCGACCATACGCCGAGCCTTCATATAAGAAATAACCCTGCTGGTAGAATGACCAGGAGTCCTCTCCACTCCAATCAAGGCAACCCCGGCAATGTCAAGGTCACGGTCTTGGCGTGACAATCCAATATAGCATGATGAGGTGATAGCCAATCCATCCCGAAAATGACATCCAAATCAACCATATCGAGAAGTAGGAGATCTACGTTTGTCTCAAGGCTCCCAATAATAACTACACATGAGCGACAGACACAATCTACAATAACAGAATCCCCAACTAATGTGGACACATACACAGGAGCTCTCAAAGAATTATGAGGCACCACAAAATATGAAGCAAAATAAAAAGACACATAGGAGTATGTAGACCCTGGATCAAATAAAACTGAAGCATCTCTACTGCAAACTGAAACAGTACTTGTGATAACAACATCGGAAGACTCATCCTCAGGCCTGGCTGGGAAAGCATAGCATCGGGGATGGGCCACACCACCTGAACCATATCCCTAGGACGATCTCCCGTTGGCTGGCCTTCACCTCTAACGGCCTGGCCTCCACCTCTAACAGCCTGACCTCCTCCTCTAGCGGCTTGACCCCTACCTCTGGCTCCCTAACCTCTACCTCTAGCTGGCTGGGCAAGCGATTCCAGAATCATGGCATGAGAACTCTGCTACTGTGACTGAACACCCATTAATCTCAGACAGGTCCTCTGGATATGCCCATACTTACCACACTCAAAGCATCCATCCGAATACTACGACTGAGGAAACTAAGACTGACTCTGATGATCTGGCTGACCACGATAAAAACTCTGAAGAGTAGGTGCTCTGATAGGAGCTGGCAGTGCACTATAAGTTGGTTGCCCTAAAGGAGGTACATAAGAACCATGGCCCTTGAAGCTCCATGGGATACCTAAAATGCTGAATGAAATGGCCTGTGATGATGGCCCTTACCAAAAGTAGCCTGACCTCCAGATGAGGCCTCACTGAATCTACCAGAGTGAAGTGGACTCTTGTCAGACCCCTGACCACTCCCCTGAGCTAAAACCATCTCAACTCGTCTGGCCATATTGGTTGTATCCTGGAAAGAAAGCTCACCCCTGTCTCTTTAGACATCTGCAATCTGATAGGCTGAGCAAGTCCTTAAATAAACCTCCTCACCCTCTCTCTCTCTCTCTCTCGGTAGGAAGTATAAGAAGAGCATGAAGGGCCAAATCAACAAATCTGGTCTCGTACTAAGTGACGGTCATAGAACCCTGCTGAAGGCACTTGAACTGCCTCCGATAGTCCTCTCCCTGAGTGATAGGAAGATACTTCTCCAAAAATAACTAAAGAGAATTGGTCCCAAGTAAGAGCTGGTGACCCAGCTTGTCTGGCCAAACAATAATCCCTCCATCATTTCTTGGCGGAACCTGACAGACAAAAAATAGCAAAGTCTCCACTATCCCCATGTTCCATAATACCTTGTGACAACTGTCCAGATAGTCCTAGGGATCCTCTGAAGACGTACCGCCATAGGTAGTGGTCAAAAGCTTGGTAAACCTATCCAACCTCCACAAAGTATAAGAAGACATAGTTGATCCATCACCGGTATGTGCTGCAACACTTGGCGGAACTACCCCAACTGGCTGAGCTGCTGGAGTCTGAAACTCGTGAGCCATCTGCTTCGGAGTGTGAGTAGCGGAAGTCTGTGCTCCTCCCCTAGCCCGAGAGTCGGTTGGTGCTACAGGGAATGTACCTACCTAAGTAACACTCTCCATAAGGCCCAATAGATGGACCACATCATCCTAAAGTAACAGGGTAGCGATGAACCCCTCCGGGACCTAAGCTGGCCCTGCTGCAACGGTATAGGCCGGAACCTCATCATCAAACTCTATTTGAGGATCCGCCACTGGTGGTGCTGCTCGGGCTCTAGGCTGAGCCCTACCCCTTCCTTGGTCTCGTCCTCGGCCCTTTGTAGGAGCTGCCACAAGTGGCTCGTGTTGCTGATCAGTTGATGAAGTTGTATGTGTTCTCGCCATCTGCGCAAATAACAAGAGTAGAGAGTTCAATTAGCATTGGAAGACCAAATCGCACGACAGAGAAAAATAGAAGTGAAATTGTTCCTAAACTATGTAGCCTCTGGAGATAAGCACAGACGTTAACGTACCGATACCTCAAACTCTACCTAGCTTGTTCGTGAATTGTGAGACCTAAGCAACCTAGTGCTCTAATACGAACTTGTCACAATCCGAATTTCCCACCGTCGGGACTGTCATGGCGCCTAACATTGCACTCGCTAGGCAAGACAACGGTAGAGTTCTGTTTACCTTTTACCTTTACATTTTGTAGTTTACAATAAATAAAACTAAGTCAATTTAAATGAATGTGGAAGCACATAATTTACAAGTTAATCATATGCCTTTTAACAAATACCGAAAACTGTTACCACCCAGAAACTGTTGTCACAACCCACTTATATTCTATGAATAACTACAAGTATGGGTTCGGAAGAAGAAAATACATTTGTCTTATAGGAAATAAACATAAACAAGGAAAACATAGAAGGGGACGCCAGGGCCTGCGGACGCCTACATGACTATCATGCTCTGAAATCTGCATAGAAAGTGCAGAGTGTAGTATCAGTACAGCCGACCACATGTAGTGGTAAGTGCCGAGCCTAACCTCGATGAAGTAGTGACGAGGCTACAACGAGTCATATACAATATAACCTGCAACAATATATAATAAAGCAAAAAGGAAATATAGAACGAATTGGAAAAGTAACTTGCAGCAAAGTAAATACGGAACCCAAATGTCTTGCCAGTACTCAGCTATAACCAATCCTTAAGGGAGAATTACGATACCACAGAGTAAAAATACAGCAGAAGATGAATAAATAATCAATAAAGTGATGCGAAACGTATTCCAATCCCACCATGTTGATACCTAATTTTTCCCTATAATATATTTAAAATGCATAGATACCTCTAAAATTATGTTTTAGCATCAATGGGTATTTTCCCATAATTTTTACATCTTTAAACTAATTTATTTCAACATTTTCTTAATATAAATAATTGTAAAATTACATCACAAATGAATTTAGAACATGTTATGATTTAATATTACTATTATGATCCTATTGAGTCCAAACAATTTCATAAACAGCCAAATCAACACATTTTGGCTATAATTGCAATAACTTTGCAATTATAGCCCATGCGTATATTTTTGTATTATTTTATCAGAAATTAGTCATTTGCATTTTTAAATATTAAATAATTATTTTAAAACATTTCTATGCATGAAATTCATTTTTTATAATTAGTAATTATTTAATAAATTATTTTTAATCAATTGTTTGGGGTATTTAACAAATAGCCTCTTGTATTTCGATTTTAGCCTAAAATCTACCAGCCCAATACCTTATAAAAGCAAACCCAAAACTCCCTAGCCCAATCAAAAACCTAACCCAATTTTATAACCCAGCCCAAACCCTTTTAATCTCGATCACTGATCACAGAGATCAACGACCACAGTTAAACCTTTCTTTTTTAATTCCAAACGACCCACCAAACCTCGACACTTCTCACCAACAGCCGCTCTGAAACCCTTTTCCTCTCCAATTCTCTCTGAGACCTAAACCTAACCCTAGCCGCTGCCACCCAAAACTTGTCCTAATCCTTGTGATTCCTACTCGATCTGTGGCATCTTATGGCTGTACGAAGCCTCTACTTATCTCATATCTCCCTGGTTGTTTGATTGTGCGATTTTTGTGGAAGGACCTCGAAGCGATCTGGTCCAGATCTCGTTTAAGGCACTTCAAGAGTTTGTCCATGGTTTGTTGTCACACTTCCTTTTTTACACACCACCCCGGGAAGGATAATGTATAAGGGAGTTTTTCCAATTTAAGTGACATTATTCGAAATGAGATTATTTATTCGTTTCAAAGTCTCCACTTGGGATAGATTTGGCTTTTGATATCCCAAGTCATCGATTTTACTTAAATCCCAAATCGAGGAAAATGGTCGACTTCCCAATTGGAGTCTGCGAACCAAAAATTCTGAATAAGAAATTTTGTTGACCCGAGGGAAGGTGTTAGGCATACCCGGATCCCGTGGTTCTAGCACAGTCGCTTAAATTATTATAAATGCCTAAAATCTGATTTTTATACATGTCATCCTATAGTACAATTTTAGAATTATTTCACTGCTTTTAGTAAAAAAATTTAAGAAAAGTGAACGTCGTTTAAAAACGTATTTTTGGATCACGTTACATAAAATGCACCTGGATCCTCGACACATTCTTATTCAACATTCTGGGATTTGGATTTGGGTTGCATGAAATGCACACCCATATTTAAGAAGGTAAAATTATTAAAAACGCGCCTAAAGCGACTAACGAATTATTATCTTTGCGGGGGAGGGGGGGGTGAAATTCGCTAAACGACATGCCCCGAATTCTAAGTATTTTAATATAAGTATTTAAAGAGGGCCCCGCAATTTATGCATTTTGTTTGGCGGGGCGCACCTCGATTTTTCTAAAGAGTTAGTGTTAATTACATGAGGGCCGCCTCAATTTATTTCTAAGCGTTGCACTTAACTAGAACAAACTATAGATGTTCATAATTATTTTCCTAAATCCATTTGGGATTATTGTAGAATACACGTGCATTCATTTCCTTTTACTTTCTGTTCTAATCTTTAATATCTTGATGACGGTTCATTAAATTTATCACATCTAATCACTTGCATTTTTCAAACCTCTCTTTATTTGTTGCAAAAGACGAATGGCTATATATAAGAATTTAGATTTGGTAATGCACAGTGAAAGGTTATTGTTTGAGTCAAATGAGCTGCTGCTCCTCATACTCTTTATTGTTACAATACACGATAAGCTGGTAGGAATAAGAAAATAACAGACTCAAATAAAGAGAAAATTCTTATGTCAACAAATGCCAAAACGCAGAAACATCACCAATCATCTCTATTTAGCATATGTACTATAAACTACTTGAAAGTTGATTGCCTGGCTTCTTCACAAATTCCAATCATTAGCGTTCATTTTTTCTAAGTCTTCAACAGTAATAATGTAATAAAGTTCCTAATCAACACTACTTAGACACCATTTCATAAACTGATGATTATACTCATATTTCCCAATTCCCACTATTGTTCCTCAACACTCTCATTTACGACAAATAAACAGAGTTTTATAGCCTTGTGATTCCACCATAAACGAGAAAACAGGAGTTTCAATTTCCATGAAACAGAAAATGAAATATAAAAAGTTGTTGAACATGTATGAAATCAATTTCCAGATCCACAGCACAGTTTTTCAGAGCAGTAACAACTTGTACCTCATTCACAATTTCAGTTTAAAATAGCAGAGACATTAAGACATACATAAACAACGACAATCAAATTTAAAAAGGCCGAACGAAGGCTGAGAATAGCTATGGAGAGTCCAGGTACTAATTGAGGTGGAAACAGCAAACTAATAGCAGTCCAAAATCAGAGGAAGAAAATTCGCAGTCTAGACGAAGCACTTCGAAATCAGCATCGAACCAACACAGCTGACACAACAATGACACCAAAAATCTCAGACTAAACCAAACGAACTCCCAGTGATAAATTCATACTACCCTCAAACTCAATCGACTAACAAAAACAATGAGAGTTCAAGCGATACAGCAGAAATTATCCCGAATTCACAACAGAAATAATTTCGAATCCAAACAATTTCAATTTTCTATTGTTTTCAGATCTGATTTTTGGAATTTGAGTACTACTTTCTTCATCATTTTAAGATGAGAAATTCGATTCTGCCTTTGGGGTGTTTTTATTTTGTGTGTGTGTGTGATCGTTTATGCAGGTGAGGGGTGAGGGAGTGTGAAGAAAATGAGATGGAAGATGGAAGATGATGAGGGAATGCAGAAGAAGGGAAAGCTGTGCTGGAGAGTCTCCAGATGGGAAAAGATCTGATGGATGTTAGGTTTTATTAGGTTTTTACTTAAATGGGTCTCGGGTCAAACCGGGTCGGGCCATGGGCTGGCGCGTTTGGGGCAAAATTTGGATAAGTTTGGGCTGGTTTTGGCTACATTGGACTAATTTCAATACAAGACCAAAAAAAACTTTTCTTTTTCTTGTCTTACTATTTTCTAAATTTTCCTTTTCTTTTAATTAAAAATCTACAAATTAAAAAAATATAAATTATTCAAAAGTGTTAAATTAAACTAATTAGCTAATTATAAAATTATAAAAGTTGCTTAATCCTAAAAGAGAAAAAATCAATAAAAGGAGAAAGTGTAAAAATGAAGTATTTTTTTTTATTTTCAATTTTTTTATAAAACAAGTAATTACTAGCTAATTCTAAAAATATAAAATAAATTCTAAATATAATGCATGATATTTTTTTTTTGTATTTTAAATAAAACATAAACATGCAAGAAAAAGGCAAACAATTAATAAAAATCTATAAAAATTCCTAAAAATGGTAAATAATTAAGAAAAAAACTATTTTCTTGAATTTTGTAGGAGTATTTCATATAGGGCAAAAATCACGTGCTTACAGCTGCCCCTCTTTGCTCGGAAACATGAAGAGTTTTCAGGCAAAGATAAAGTGAGCAATATGAGGGATTTTTTGCCCGTTTGAAACTCCATGAGAAGCATTTTTTTAAAATAGTCTGACCGAACCTTGCTTCAGAGGTTGCCTACATATCCTTGGCTATAAAGGAATCAGGTCAGTGTAGTTCTGGAAGTTTTGGTAGCTGGGACTACCGGGAAGCTATGATTTCACTGCTGTTGCTGCTGTTTCTCCTTGCTGAGCTCCTTATTACACCAAAAGGAAAATAAAAGCTAAGATAGTTATGCCTAATAACTATGAGTTACAAGATTCGTATCTATAAATCTCTTGAAGCTTGATCTTGAGTCTTAGCTGATTTGGCTGTGGACTCCGATCTGAATCTTGATGCCCGCAAGCTGTAGGCGTTGTTTCTTTCTTTAGCATTGGTCAAAGCGGGACATGCGAAGCTCGTGACTTCAATCAAGTTTTGAGCAGTCCGCATCTCTGTTCACTTCAGCATTTTAAATTCACTTCTTTTTGTTCTTTTCTTCTTTTCTTTATTCTGGATGGAGACTCATTCCGTAGGTCATCTCGAACCCATGTGCCTCGATGTCAAACCTGCTTAAGACACCAAAACAAACAAACGAACGAAATTTTTCTGCCCCAGTTTTCACTAGGAAAATTTCGTGAGTTAGTTGTGAAACATATCTAAGCAGTCAAATCAGGATTGTGTATCCTTGTGAATGAATCCAAGTTATGCTAGAAAATGACCAGGTTAGGCCGGAAAAAGAAAAAAGGGTCCTCGGGTTATGCCAGGACGGAAAGAAAAAAGCTCATTGGTTTATGCCAGGGAGATCCACGGGTTATGCCGGGATAGAAAGAAAAAAGGCCCCTTGGGTTATGCCAGGGAGATCCACGGGTTATGCCGGGATTTGGAAAGAAAAAGCTCCTTGGGTTATGCCAGGGAGATCATCGGGTTATGCCGGGATTTGGAAAGAAAAAGCCCCTTGGGTTATGCTAGGGGATCCTCGGGTTATGCTGGAATTTGGAAAGAAAAAGCTCCTTGGGTTATGCCAGGGAGATCCACGGGTTATGCCGGGATTTGTAAAAGAAAAAAAGGCTCCTTGGGTTATGCCAGGGAGATCCTCGGGTTATGCCGGGATTTGAAAAAAAAACTCCTTGGGTTATGCTAGGGAGATCCTCGGGTTATGCCGGGATTTGGAAAGAAAAATACCCTTGGGTTATGCCAGGGGGATACATGGGTTATGCCGGGATGGAAAGAAAAAAGCCCATTGGGTTATGCCAGGGGGATCCACGGGTTATGCCGGGATGGAAAGAAAAATACCACTTGGGTTATGCCAGGGGGATCCACGGGTTATGCCGAGATAGAAAGAAAAAATCTCCCTGGGTTATGCCAGGGAGATCCTCAGGGTTATGCCGGGATTTGGAAAGAAAAAGTCCCTTGGGTTATGCCATGGGGGGTCCTCGGGTTATGCCGGGATTTGTAAAAGAAAAAAAGGCTCCTTGGGTTATGCCAGGGAGATCCTCGGGTTATGCCGGGATTTGTAAAAGAAAAAAAGGCTCCTTGGGTTATGCCAGGGAGATCCTCGGGTTATGCCGGGATTTGGAAAAAAAAACTCCTTGGGTTATGCTGGGGAGATCCTCGGGTTATGCCGGGATTTTTAAGGACTGGGGTCCTATGCTACCATGATTTGTTTTTTTCTTTTGGGATTTTCATTTTTTTTTACTTTTTTTTTCCTTTTTATATGTTTTCCATTTTTATTTAGCAAAACACATGAAAGAATTTGGAGGGAAACTTCCTTTTTGGTCGTTTTCCTATTGCAAAGTTGTTTCAGTGCTTGCGCATTTCATTTCCTTTTGGGTTGCACTGCTTCTTGCACGGTTGCTTTGAATAAGACTTTTTTTCAACAAAGAACAATTTGTTAGTTTGAAACGGTGGTTGTTTTGTGGCCTTGATCATCCCAATTGCTTAATCCCGGCCGCATTTCCGTTGAGAACTTTGCTGCTTGCTGGCTTTGAGGGTGGGTCTCTTTTCAAACCGGTAGGATTCAACTTTTTGGATTTCATGATGACTCGCCTGTGTGGGCTCTAGCCTTTTCACCTTATTTTGCTCTTAGGACTTTTGCCTTTGACTTTCTTTCTTTTCCAATGTCTTTGCTCTAAAAGCATCAACCACTATGATCAGTCGGGATTGGCCTGACGCACCCGCTGAGGCTGGGTATTTTCTTTGGCTTTTGCCAGGCGGAGCCCTGTGAAACCGGTCCTGCCACCTTTTCTTTGCAGTAATTCCAGAATCAGAGTTAAACCGAAAGGGATTCAAAGAAAAAATATACAAAAGGCAAGCAAATGAGTTTAAAGAGAAGCGTCCCTTTCGGGGGGAAAGAAGGACTTATCTGGGGTGTGCATGCTGGCTTCAAATGAACATGACATGCTTCTTGGACTGGATGCCCGACCCACACAAACTTTCCAGCTTCTCGTGAACTCATTGATCCGCATTTCAAAACCAGAGAACCTTGCCAGGACTCTTTTAGTGGTGAGATGTCTTCTTTTCGCCCGACAGCGCCCTTTGCGAGTTTTCACTAAGAGGACTCTCACATTTTCATTTTCTCTACTCACCATCGCCTTATGGTGCTCGAAGGTTTTCACCGATAAGACTCTCTCATTTTATTTCTCTCAATTTGAATTGTATCAGATTCCAACAATGACTTTTTCCACTTCCCTGCCTTTGCCAATTGATCGGAAGGACTTGGATAAGGTCTTTGGATAAAAAGGATTTTGGGCAGAACTAAAACTTTGGAACCGTTTTGGTGGATTCATAACCGAACCATTATATCATCTGCCCCAGTTTTTTTTGGGGGAATTGGGATTTTTGTTTTGGTGTGACTGAACCTCAGCGAGAGGCTGCCTACGTATCCTTTCGGAATCAAGTCAAATGTAGTTCAGGGAAAACGTTTGTTTTTTTTGTTGTTTTTGTTTTGTTTTTCTTTTCTTTTCTTTTATTTTCTTTTTCTTTTATTTTCTTTTTCTTTTCTTTATTTTTTTCTTCTTTTTTTAATCATATTTTCTTTTTCTTTTCTTCTTTTTTTTTATCTTTTTTTCCGATAATACTTCCGAGTTCCAAAGAGGGTAGTCAAGGAAGAGTAACTGGCTCAAATGGGTCTATGAAGGGTTGATAGTGTTTGGATAGCGAGAAGAAAAGCCTTCGTCATCTCAATTGCACAAAAACCAACACCGCAGAGAACCTAGACATAGTACCTTTTTACTGCATCCACATTCACAGCTGTTTCGGGATCATTTCCTTCGATATATCCCAAATACAATGCACCTCTCGATAATATTTTCTGGATGATGTATGAACCGTTCCAATTAGGAGCAAATTTTCCTTTTGCTTCCTGATGATGAGGGAGAATGCGTCTTAACGCGATTTGTCCCACTTCAAAATTCCTAGGACGCACCTTCTTGTTATAAGTGCGGGCCATTCTTTGTTGGTACAATTGCCTGGATGTGCCCTGAGTACGACACACTCTTTATTGTAATGTATGGACCTTTCCAACTCGTGAATCAATTTTCCTTCAATTGTTCCAATTCTTTGTTTTATTTCCTCAAGGTTACCTTCTTTGCATTTCGACTCTTGATTCATTATTTCAAGAATCTGACAGCGTTTTGGGATCCAGGCATGAAGTCCGCAAGCATGTCATGTTATTTAAAGCTGCATTATTATAACTGAAAAGAGAAATGAAGAAGAAGAATAACAAAATCAGAAAGAATAAAGAATAAAGAGAAAATGGACGATGAAATATTGATTTCATTTCTTGGAATTTGGAAAGATAACAGGGTTTACATTCAGGAATTTTAAAGACAAGAAACTAAAGGAAACATCCGAGTTACACCCTGAAATAACTCGAGATGCAGAAAAAGTGGCAGAACGGGTCTACTGGGACTCCCGCCTGATCAGGAATGGCGTAGCTTTCCAGTTTTGAAGCTTGGCGCTTGGTCCCATGTATAACACCTTAGCGGTGCTAGTGCCCTCTCCCGGCTGGACCATGTGGGTTTCGTAGAGCATTTTTCTCATTTCCCCACATATTTCTTCAGTTTCATACAAATGTACCACCTCATAATCGGCCCTTTTCATTTTTTGAAAGAACACTTCGGCTTCCTCAGCATTCACAGGTTTCTTAGGCAGGAAACACCTTCTAGTGGCATTGTTTACTTCCTCTACGTTTGAATATTTCTCAACAGGGGGGTTTTCTAGCAGCTCTCCCAAGATCTCTTTAACCTTGTACGTAACCACCGTCTGATGATAATTCCATGGTACCGCAGTAGGGTTCATCATAGGCTTCTGTGGTACGCGTCCACTAAACACTAGCTCACTCAGTAGAGGTGGTTTAATTGTCCCCCGCACCACATAGGCTTGCTTGGGTACGTACATTTGTGTTCCTTTTTCCAAATCAGCTTTCTTTTCCAGTTCTGTCTTGGTGATTTTGCTCTTCTTTACCCCTTTTTCTTGTTTTGGGGCCACCTTTGGCTTTCTTTCCGCATCAGCAATAGCAATTATAGCTTTTAAGGGTAGATCAAACTCCCTATCTTCACAAATCATCCCAATTACTGGCCCGTTGTTGTGAGCGGGCAGCGGATTATTGGTAACATTTGGGACATCCTCATCCCTCAACACAATTTTCCCTTGCTCTATTAAGTTCTCCACCGCTTGTTTGAGAGTCCAACAGTCATTTGTATGATGGCCTTCTGCTCCTGAATGGTATACACACCTGACACCAGCTCTGTTGGCAGGCGATGTTGGGTTTTGTCTATTCTGAGAGGACCGATTGTAGTAGACCCATTTGGACAAGCTTTGGGAATAGACTAGAGTAAGATTCACCGATTGGTGTAAAGTTTGGTCTCTTGGGTGGTTCCCGAGGACAGAAGGTATTTTGCGGAGGTTGAGGATTATAGTGGTTCTAGTAGGGAGGCTGATTTCTTGGAAATGGAGCTTGGTTCTATTGGCATGTTGTTGCGGTCGTGCAAAAGGTTGAGCATTCATGACCGCATACGGTTGAGGAATATAGGACATTTCTCGATGAGGGTAATAATGTTGGGGGGTTCTTTCTGAAATCATGGGTCTAGGAGCGCGGTGTCTTCTCACACCCATGGATGTTTCCTCTTTCGTCCTACCCTTTTCCATTCCTCCAGACCCGCCTTGGATGGCTTGGGAGGTTGCTCTAATAGCTGATTGGCTCAAAATTCTGCCTGTTTTCAGTCCATTCTCCACTATTTCACCAATTTTGATTGCCTCTGCAAAAGGTTTGCCCCTAGACGACATCATGTTTTGGAAGTAATCGGCTTCTTGGGCCTGAAGAAATACGGTGACCATTTCCACTTCATCCATTGGGGGTTTCACCCTTGATGATTGTTCGCGCCACTTAATTGCATACTCTCGAAAATTTTCTGAAGATTTTTTCTTTAGATTCGCCAAGGAGTTCCTGTCTGGCGCAATGTCTATGTTGTATTGAAATTGTCGAACAAAATCTCTGGCAAGATCGTCCCAAATGTGCCAACGAGATATGTCCTGATCCATATACCATTCTGAAGCTATGCCCACCAAGATTTCTCCGAAGTAAGCCATTAACAACTCTTCTTTTCCGCCAGCCCCATGCAATTGGTTTCAATACTTTTTAAGGTGAGCAATAGGATCGCCATGCCCATCATACTTTTCGAACTTTGGCATTTTAAATCCCATGGGCAGGTGCACGTGAGGGAACATGCACAGATCAGTATAAGAAATACTTTTCTGCCTGCTTAAGCCTTGCATATTCTTTAAACTCTGCTCAAGGCTCCTTATTCTTCTCTCCATCTGATCTTGCTCTGGGGCTTTGGAGGTTTTGTCTTACCCCGGGGTAGGCTCGTATGGCGGTGGCTGAGAGTAAGTATATTGAGGATAATGAGGAGGGTCAGCCTGAAAGATGGGATTTTGGAATGTGAAACCCGAGGGGTCGAAAGCATGCTTCGGTAGTGATGGTTGTGTTGTTGCGGAGCATGGTGGAGCCGTGACGATGTTGGGAGTTGTTCCACACGGGAACACCTGGGGGCAAACCTCAGAAGGTATTCCTAGGAAGTGAGCAATTATAGTAGGTTTCCCCATCGGAGAGTTTGGGTGGCTAATGGGGACAGTAGTAGCACCCCCAGATATAGGAAATAGCTCCGGGAATCCGGGGGTGGTGCTTGGGGGTTCCTTTCCATTGTTCCAAGCATCCCACATTTCCATGAGTCGCAGGCGCAATACCCAATTCTCTTCATCTGTAAGGGATTCAGAGGTCGGGACCCCCGAGATGGGGCTGTCTTTGGATATGGGAATTGCAGGCAGAGTCATATCTGTAGACATTTCTATGCTGCCTCTTGATCTGGTAAAGTATTGATATGAAGCGAGCTTACCACAGACCAACCACCGTTTCTAAAAGCTGGACTGGCAATGATAGCAACAACGGTTAGTTTGAAACAAATAACAAATATGGAGCCGCATATTGGAGTGTGATGCACCTATACAGTTAAATAAATATCTACATGTTCGCTACGATTGCATGCGTCATCCCGGCTTTTCTCTTGTTCCCTTCACTTTTCTTTCTCTTTTTTTTTCTCTTTTCCTGCTTTTTTTTTTTGCCGTGGTTTTTCTCAATTCCTTATTTTCTTCTTTTGCATTTCTTTTTCTCTCTTGTTTTCCTTTTATTTGCTTCCCTCGTATTTCTTTTTCTTTTTATTTATTTATTTATTTTTTCTTAGGGTTACGGTCGAATCTTATGGAGATTGCCTACGTATCATGACCCCGCATGAATTAGACCAAGCGTAGTTCTTGCAAATAAATGCAAAAATAAGGTAAATAAGCTAACTCTTTTTTTTGAAATTTTTTGAAAGAAATGCTTTAAGGAAAATATTTTTGATTTTGATTTTTTGAAAGAAAGACTTCTAAAAATTCCTTTTCTTTTTATTTGAACTTTTGGAATTTTAGAAGTAAAAGAAATATTTTTTGTTTTCATTTATTTTCTATTTTTCTAACACGAAAGAAAAATATTTTTTTTTGGACTTTGAAAGTTGCCTCTTAATTTTTGGAAGAGGGACTTTTACAAAAATATTTTGTATTTTTTGAGCAAACATATTTTCGGACTCAATTTTTTTCAAATTTTTTATTTTTTTATATTTTTTTTATTTATGAAAGAAAGACATCTAAGGAGTATTTTAATAATTTATTTTGACCTAAAATAAAAAAGTGACTCTTTTTCAAAAAAATTATTTAAGCAAACAAAGACTCGGTTTTGCAGATACGGCCTTTCAGCACTTCCGGGAAGAAGATTTTAAGGTTGTGCGTGCCAACCGTTTAAAAATGACTCAGGGTGGCTGTTCTTGCAAAGACAGCCTTCCGGCGCCCTTTTGGGGACATTCGGCCTGTTTTAAAACAAAAATGGCATCACCCGACTTATTTATGACGAAAATTAAAATTTTGACATTTTTTGGGCTATTTTTGCAAATGAGAGGTTGGACCCAAAGAGGGTTGCCTACGTATCTCACATCCGGTAAGAATCAAACCAGCGTAGTTCGGGCAGATTTGCCAAAACCAAATGTATATTTTTTGAACAACAATCTTTTCATTTTCAAATATTTTTTCTTTTCCATTTTTCAAAAATTTGGCAGCATTTCTGTACTATTTGGGCATTGGTTTTTCAAAACAAGTGGTTACCCTCACTTAGTCGTAATACTGCTGTTTTTCTCAATTTTCTCTCATGATACAAGCCGGTCAACATGCAAAGCCGAGCAAATAAATGCGCAAGTAGCACGTAAGATGCATCAGGATGGTCTTTTTCATTTCAGGTCACCTGTCCTAGACGGACCCAACCCCTGTGTTGAGTCCCCTAAGTCAAATTCACATGATGCAAAAAAATGTTCCTACTAGGGATCCGGCATGAGGTTTTGTTATTCTAGGTTTAAACCCTAGGTTTATTGATCTAGACCTGGCTTACCCGAGCGGACAACTCGAGCCGAGGGGGAGGCAGCGTACCGGGGATACAGAAGCTCCGTCGGCTTAGAAACTTATCCAAACCTCGTTCTAAAATGGGAAAAGACTCTAAACAGAAGAGAAGCTACACGAAGTGCACCCTTCTCCATGATATAGAAGACTCAGAGAGAGGAAGGGATTCGTAACAGTTTTATATATACAATTCAACAAATATCAAAGCGGTAAGACATTTAGCATGTATAGCATGGAACATGTAGGAAAATCAGATAAAGCCAAATATAACAATTATACTAAGCTCAAATTCTTGAACCCTGAATCGAAATTCTGGGTTCGTATCCCCAGCAGAGTCGTCAGAGCTGTCACACCTCCTTTTTTACACACCACCCCCGGAAGGATAGTGTATAAGGGTGTTTTTCTAATTTAAGTGACAATATTCGAAATTAGATTATTTATTCATTTCAGAGTCGCCACTTGGGCTAGGTTTGGCTTTTGGGGCCTCAAGTGACCGGTTTAACTTAAATCCCAAATCGAGAAAAATGGTCGACTTCCCAATTGGAGTCTGCGAACCAAAAATTCTGAATAAGGAATTCTGTTGACCCGAGGGAAGGTGTTAGGCACACCCGGATCCCGTGGTTCTAGCACGGTCGCTTAAATTATTATAAATGGCTAAAATCTAATTTTTATACATGTCATCCTATAGTGCAATTTTAGAATTATTTCACCGCTTTTAGTCAAAAATTTTAAGAAAAGTGAACTTCGTTTAAAAACGTATTTTTGGATCACGTCACATGAAATGCACCCGGATCCTCGACACATTCTTATTCAACATTTTGGGATTGGGATTTGGGTTGCATGAAATGCACACCCGTATTTAAGAAGGTAAAATTATTAAAAACGCGCCTAAAGCGACTAACGGGTTATTATCTTTGCGGGAGGCAGTGAAATTCGCTAAACGGCATGCCCCGAATTCTAAGTATTTTAATATAAGTATTTAAAGAGGGCCCCGCAATTTATGAATTTTGTTTGGTGGGGCACACCTCGATTTTTAAAGAGTTAGTGTTAATTACATGAGGGCCATGGGCTTAGCAGTTTTATTTGGCATGGCCCGCCTCAATTTATTTTTATGGGTTGCACTTAACTAAAGCAAACTACGGATATTCATAATTATTTTCCTAAATCCATTTGGGATTGTTGTAGAATACACATGCATTCGTTTCCTTTTACTTTCTGTTCTAATCTTTAATATCTTGATGATGGTTCATTAAATTTATAACATCTAATCACTTGCATTTTTCGAACCCCTCTTTATCTGTGCAAAATCCGAATGGCTATGTATAAGAATTTAGATTTGGTAATGCACAGTGAAAGGTTATTGTTTGAGTCAAATGAGCTGCTGCTCCTCATACTCTTTATTGTTACAATACACGATAAGCTGGTAGGAATAAAAAAATAACTGACTCAAATAAAGAGAAAATTCTCATGTCAACAAATGCCAAAATGCAGAATCATCACCAATCATCTCTATTTAGCATATGTACTGAGAACTACTTGAATGTTGATTGCCTGGCTTCTTCACAAATTCCAATCATTAGCGTTCATTTTTTCTAAGTCTTCAACAGTAATAATGTAATAAAGTTCCTAATCAACACTACTAAGACACCATTTATACTCATATTTCTCAATTCCCACTATTGTTCCTGAACACTCTCATTTACGACAAATAAACAGAGTTTTATAGCCTTGCGATTCCACCATAAACGAGAAAACAGGAGTTTCAATTTTCATGAAATAGAAAATGAAATATAAAAAGTTGTTGAACATGTATGAAATCAATTTCCAGATCCACAGCACAGTTTTTCAGAGCAGTAACAACTTGAACCTCATTCACAATTTCAGTTTAAAATAGCAGAGACATTAAGACATACATAAATAGCGACAAGCAAATTTAAAAAGGCCGAACAAAGGCTGAGAATAGCTACGGAGAGTCCAGCTACTAATTGAGGCGGAAACAGCAAACTAATAGCAGTCCGAAATCAGAGGAAGAAAATTCGCAGTCCAGACGAAGCACTTCGAAATCAGCAGCGAACCAACACAGCTGACACAACAATGACACCAAAAATCTCGGACTAAACCAAACAAACTCCCAGTGATAAATTCAAACTGCCCTCAAACTCAATCGACTAACAAAAACGATGAGAGTTCAAGCGATACAGCAGAAATTATCCCGAATTCACAACAGAAACAATTTCGAATCCAAACAATTTTAATTTTCTATTATTTTCAGATCTGATTTTTGGAATTTGAGTACTACTTTCTTCTATGAGCTCGAGTCTCCCCAAGAGCAAGGTGGGAAATTTTTGGAGTAAAATATGCCGGGGGTCTATTTGGAAACAGCCTTTCTACCCAGGGTTGGGGTAAGGTTTGCGTACACACTACCCTCCCCAGACCTCACTTAGTGGGGATTATACTGGGTTGTTGTTGTTGTTGTTGTTGTTGAGTACTACTTTCTTCATCCTTTTAAGCTTAGAAATTCGATTCTGCCTTCTGGGTATTTTTATTTTGTGTGTGTGTGATCGTCTATGCAGGTGAGAGGCGAGGGAGTGTGAAGAAAATGAGATGGAAGATGGAAGGTGACGAGGGAATGCGGAAGAAGGGAAAGCTGCGCTGGAGAGTCTCCAGATGGGAAAAGATCTGATGGATATTAGGTTTTATTAGGTTTTTAATTAAATGGGTCTTGGGTCAAACCGGGTTGGGTCATGGGCTGGCGGGTTTGGGGCAAAATTTGGATAAGTTTGGGCTGGTTTTGGCTACATTGGCCCAATTTCAATACAAGACCAAAAAACAAACTTTTCTTTTTCTTGTCTTACTATTTTGTAGATTTTCCTTTTATTTTAATTAAAAACCTACAAATTAAAAAATTATAAATTATTCAAAAGTGTAAAATTAAACTAATTAGCTAATTATAAAATTATAAAAGCTGCTTAATCCTAAAAGAGAAAAAATCAATAAAAGGAGAAAGTGTTAAAATGAAGTATTTTTTTTGTGATTTTCAATTTTTTTTGTAAAACAAGTAATTACTAGCTAATTTTAAATGTAATGCATGATTTTTTTTTTATTTTAAATAAAACTTAAACATGCAAGAAAAATGCAAACAATTAATAAAAATCTATAAAAATTCCTAAAAATGGTAAATAATTAAGAAAATAACTATTTTCTTGAATTTTGTAGGAGTATTTCATATAGGGAAAAAATCACGTGCTTACATCTGTGAGTGAGTTCTATCGAAGTTTCACGGTTCAAATCCTTAATTCAAAGGCTAGATTCTCTTATCCTCTCTCCTTTTTTCAAGAAACCCAAGATTTGGACTTGAACCGGTTCAGATCTTCGTAGATCTGGAACAATCATGAGTTCATCGTTGATTTTCCTAAAAAGTTCCTTTACCTCTTTACTAGTTAATCGATGTATGAACATTTTTACTATACTAGGGTTTGCTTTCTTGTTGTTCGAACCTCTAGGTATCTGAAACATTTTTAAACTTCCATGGCTATTTTTTTGGGTTCTTTTACCCCTTTACTACTGACTGATTTTTAAAACATTTCTTCTTTAAGTGTTTTCAAATTAAGGTTTCATCCCTTTGAGTTTTCTGTTAAATTTCTTAAGTGTTTGACTGTGGTTCTCGTTACTTGTTCGACCGATTTTTCCTACTAATGTTTTAATCCCAAAGTTTTCTGCTTACTTCACATGATTATTCAATTAAAAGGGATTTACTGATTTTGTTTGCCTAATTAGGGTTCAAATCATATTTTTTGCCGAGAGTGGTACTTCTCTATGATTTCTTTCCTTATTTATGACTCATGACTGGTACATCTTGCCTTAATTGGTTTATTTTCTTGACTTATGGGATTCAATTGCTTTAACTGACCTCTAGGGGATCTTTGGTTGATTTATTTACCTTATTGAACCTGTAACTTGGTTGTTAATTGATTCTTCCTAATTTAAAGGAGGTGCTTTTCGAATTCTGTTGAATTATTTTATTGGTTTTAGCCCAATGAACTATTTAATTTTACTTGCATACCTTATTTAGAACTTTTAATTATTCTTTGCCTTATTTGTATTACTCTGCTAAGTGCTATATAATCTCCCCATTATGACTTTTTAAAACGCACACTAGTTCCTCCAAACTCTCACACTCTAAAAGGTCGATTCTCTTCTGTTACGTGCAATTCTCACTAATCCACCCAGTTGTAAGCAAATGATGGCTACTTGTACCATCTCTGCTCTATACTCTATATTCTTTCCTTAACTGGTATGTCCTGATTCAATTCAAACCCCAAAACTATGTGTTTCTTTGTTGTTTCAGTTCATTAATTGTGACTTCCAATCCTGTTTATTATTTTACTATTATATGCTCAATGTGTAACCAACATGCTTAGATTACACAGCCTAATTATTGTATCATTCAAGATGTTTAAGTTTGTTCTGTTAAAAGCTACAACTAGTACACTGTTTAGCATGCCCAATCTGCTTTAGATAATTGCATGAATCCTATTTATTCACTAGTATGTTCGAGCTGCATTGTGTATTTACTATCTCACCCATGTGTGTATTGGTCATGGTTAAAGACATATGTGCTCTTAGCATGTCTTTGTAACTATTTTGTCAATTCCATGACTTCTTGAGGAATCTGTGTATTTGTTTGCTATCATTTAAGGTGCATTCTATGTGTCCCCTACCCCTTTCTCCTTGTGTGAAGCTTGTCTGCGAAAATGTTCTCTAAGGCTGTTCTGAGACTGGTATGCTGTTTTCAAGATGTTCTTTTATGCTTTTCCAACTACTGTTTTACTCAAACTAATACAGGTTTTTTAGAAACTCTTTTCAATCCTATGACCTTCCTTTATAATGTTTACCAAACTCTTTCAAATCATTATGCACTCTCACATTACTCTTAGATTACTAAGTCCTGCCCCTCTGGTATGTGTACCGCCTTGAGACCCTTGATATCTCTCCGAACTCTGGAATATCAGGGCCGGCCCTTCAACACTGCACATAAATCAGTGCTTATTTGAGAATGGTTTGGGTGTGAGCACTGCCCGGGATACTTGAGGTCCTTAGGAAACTCTGACACACCTAGACATGAAATTTGCTATGGAACTTTGGCTACCGAAGGCTTGGAAACTACTTTGGGCCTACTTCAGGCTCCCTATATATTATTGTATATTTATATTTATGTAATTTATTCAGTCCTTGGTCTGTGATAATCTTGGTAAACATGTATTGGGGAAATTAGTAAAAATGGGAGGGATTACTATACACATTTTATTGGGGAATGGGTAGATATCCTGCCTATAGGATTTTAAAAGAATGCTTACATTCTTAGAAACCATGCCTGTAGGACGTTACAATATGCTGTTTATATATCATGCCTATAAGTTGTTACAGTCTTTATTCACTTAGACATCATTCCAATAGGAGTCAAAAATCAATCCTGCATCCTAATAACATGCCTATAAATTTGCTATGATGTTCACTTAGATATTATGCCAATAGGGATTTCTCTTTGGTCTAATGAACTCTGCTTGCTTCACCTTGTGTTAATTAGGAATCATGCCTATAGGATCTAAAACCAGATTTTGTTAGACTTAAAATCAGTTTAGCTCACACCTGTAGATTCTGAATCAGCTTATTAACTAGCCTGCTCATTTCTTCAATGTGTTAATCAATGCCACTAGAAAGCATGCATATAGGATTCAAATTGCCCGTTTCAAGATAGCTTACTATTTTATTGCATTCCCGATCAATGATTAGATACCACGCTCATAGGACATTACTTTTACACGCTTAGGCAAGCCTGTAAGCGATTAAAATTCTGCAACCAATAAAATTGCGCTATGTTATCTGTGACTGCTCATATTCAATAGGTCTAAAATCAGTAGGCAAACTAAATAGGGCTTTCACACTTTGGTCCTAACTCAATACTGCATATTCTCTGCTCACCTAGATATCCTGTTCTAGGGCTTCTTTTAAAAACCTGAAACTATGTTTAAGACGTGGACTGGGTAGATATCCTGCCTATAAAATGGGAGGGATTATTATACACATTTTGTTGGGGAATGGGTAGATATCCTGCCTATAAGATTTTAAAAGAATGCTTACATTCTTAGAAACCATGCCTGTAGGACGTTACAATATGATATTTATATATCATGCGTATGAGCTGTTACAGTATTTGTTCTATGTTTGTTCACTTAGACATCATTCCAATAGGATTCAATAATCAATCCTGCATCCTAATAACATGCCTATAAATTTGCTGTGATGATCACTTAGATATCATGCCTATAGGGATTTCGCTTTGGTCAAATAAACTATGCTTGTTTCACCTTGTGTTAATTAGGAATCATGCCTATAGGATCTAAAACCAGTTTAGTTAGACTTAAAATCAGTTTAGCTCACACCTGTAGATTCTAAATCAGCTTAAATAACTAGCCTACTCGTTTCTTCAACGTGTTAATCAATGTCAATAGAAAGCATGCCTATATGATTCAAAATGCCCGTTTAAAGGCAGCTTACTGTTTTATTGCATTCCTAATCAATGATTAGATACCATGCTCATAGGACATCACTATTACACGTCTAGGAAAGCCTGTAGGCGATTAAAATTCTGCAACATATAAAATTGCGCTATGTTTTCTGTGAATGCTCATATTCAACAGATCTAAAATCAATAGGTAAACTAAATAGGACTTTCACACTTTGGTCCTAACTCAATACTGCATACTCTCTGCTCACCTAGATATCCTGTTCTAGGGCTTCTTTTAAATACCTGAAACTATGTTTAAGACGTGCACTTGTTTGCTCTGTTTGTGGAGGTAAATGTGAGCCTTTAATTGTTCTCTCTTCAATGCAGTCCTAATTGTTTTGGTTGACGCCTAGACTTTTCTCCTTTAAGTACCTTAGGATGGTCTAGAACTACCTAAGTTAGAGGTCCTAAATACCTCTAGGGCCACAAGGAAGGGACGGGTAATGCACGTCGAGGATATCTTTTAAGGTTGCTAGAACGCTTTAGGCTATGACCAAAGGGGAGGGAATTGGGTAGTAAAGATATGATGACTACGCGCCAATGCCACGTGTAGCCCCTCATTGAGGAGTGATTACCGGATATTGTGTGGGTATGATCATGTAGGCTAACCAACCTAGGACCCCCCGTTTCCCAATTCCATATGTGTTTAAATTTCATAAACTTTTTTCTCTTTACATATACATGTGCAAAAATTTCAAATTTCTCTCTTGCTCCCATTACCTGAATCGTACCTGTATTTAGAATATGAAAATATGCCCTTATTTGAAAATATGTGTTGAAACTGTTTACTTGTTCAAAATGAGTGATTCATATAAGTTCGGTCGGGACCCACCATTTTGGACCTGAAGGATGCCTAATACCTTCCCCTTAAGGTTATTTCGATCCCTTACCCTAATCTCTGGCAATACAAACTAGCTGCATGAGTTAATTACTCTAGGTGCCCTAATGCACCATAATTTGTTAGGTGGTGACTCTTTAAAATACCCAATTCCCAAAAGAAAAAAGAGTTGTTCTCCCCATGAATGTCGTAACCCGGACGTTCTCCGTGAGGAGGAAAGAAGGGGGCGCGACAGCATGGCAACTCTACTGGGGTCTATTTTTAGGCTCTTACCATAACGAATTTATTTTATGAATCAGTTTAAGCATGCTCTATCCCACGTACCCTTTCCCTTTACTTGAATTTAAATGTTTATTTTTTAAGCATTTATGATTTCTTTATTTTCTTGAAACTGACTTGTCTCTTTGTTTTCTTCTTCTATAACTGTCTTTCAATTATTTAATTATTGCATTTATCATTTTTACGTGCAAATACTTGAGAACATGCTGTTATTGTTGCATATATCATATTCCACATCATATTTCACTCGTGCGTATAAAAATCCTATAGCAACGCTTGATGAGTGGTTGCGCTCTTTCAATTTATTACCCTTAAATTCGAAAATTCTTATTTGCAGTAAAACTAGTCGATCAGCGGTGCAGTCGACGATCCGTGCCTCCCCCTCAAGTTATCCTCTTGAGGGTACCAATCTAGACCCCCCATAGTAACCTTACTCTGATCGCAATTGTGCATGCATCATGGTCAAACCTAGTTGGATTAATATGTTGTCCACATAATAATCCTTTAAAATGAGCCTTATCCAAAAGTCCACCGGGGTTTCCATTATCCCAACTGACACAACCACGTTTTGTGCATTAATTTGGAGAACTAAATGCCAATATGCTAATTATGAATGTACAAATAGTAAAGTCTGGTGGGGGAGAAGGGCCTAACCTTTTTGTTTTTGTAGAAAATGAGGCACGAGGTCCCTAGATTCGGTATGGTCAGCAACATCCCACCATTGTTGCTCGATTGGTGGGAGGACCTTTCCTCAAGTAATAAGAAACATGTAAGAAAACACTCGAGCAATTTACCTTCTCTACTAGACATTGAGCCAAACAATAGGTTGATCGAGGCTGCCACTTTGTACTAGGATAATGAAAGGGTTGTGTTCCGTTTCAGCGACTTAGAAATGACATCACTCCTAGAAGAAATTGGGGGACTTACGAGACTGACTTGGGACAACCCTGGGTTATTGGTGCCAAAGAACCGTACTGGTAAAGTGTTTCTAAAGATGATAAGGCTGAAGAAAAATGCTGACTTGGGATGTTTGAAGGAATCGTACATAGCCTTCGAATATCTGTATGAGAGATATGGCCATAGCAAGTCCTACTGTACCTTCAATGATGAGCTTTCTATTACTTCTCTGGGCCACATCCACCATAGAGTGTTCGTGTTCATTATGTGCTTCTTAGGCCTGATAGTATTCCTAATGAAAAGGGAAAGAATCCATACTAGGTTGGCCATGGGTGCCAAGACTCTATTGGAAGGGATCAATGGACAAACATACACTATAGTCCCCATGATCATAGTTGGCATCTATTGGGCTCTGGAGCGCTGTCAAAGGGGGATCAAGCATTTCAAAGGTTGTAACCTATTGCTGCAGTTGTGGTTATTTGAACATCTTCAAAGGGGCCAGCATCACCAAGAACTTCCGTGAAGGGCTTGGAACGACCATATTGCCTTCGATCACCCCAAGCGGATGACCTACATTCCAGACAAATTTTCTCAGCCGGAAAGTGCCGAAGAATGGGTAGAGTTTTTTGACAATCTGACCAAGTAACAAGTGCAATGGATGTTTGAATGGTTCCCAACAGACAAATTTATCATCAGATCTAGGGACGCTCCACACTTGGTGCTGATTGGGTCGAGAGAAATATACCCTTATGTTCCTATCCGAGTTATGAGGCAAGCAGGCAGGAAACAAGTTGTACCAAGGGTTGCCAAGATGAGTCATTTCAGAGCGGACTTTCAAGATGATGACGTCCCTTACGAGTGCCAAGCCCAGCACATGTGGCACTACAAAATCATTGTGGGAAAGAACACCATTGAGCCTGACAGGTATCATGCAGTGTGCAGACCTCTCTACCCGGCATAGTTAGAAGATAATCTAAAGGGAATGGTGAGGCTGGGAGCCGATCGAGGAATATGATCATCGAAGAAGAAGTTAAAGCTCTAGTCAAATACAACCGGCTGCGCAAGAGGGTCCACGACTCTGAAAATGAGCATCGAGAAATGCACGAGAGGAATGTGAGGTTGATCGAAGAATGGAAAGAAATGGCAGTCACTTTCAAAAGAAAGTTGGAATATCTAGAGCGAGGATTAGTGGAGCTGGAGGGTAAAGTTATAAAGAGGATTAAGGATTGCCATAACGCTGAAGGGACTAAAGGAGGACATTTGGCCAGAGCCTACTTGCTGCTGGGTCTGCACGAGTTGGGGAACTTGTACGATGGAGTCAGGAAGATCGAATCCGGGGAAGGTTCTTCTAGGACCAAATATATTATATTTATTTGCTTTCCTAAAATTTAATAAGGCCAAGTGCCAATAGTGACTTAATTTTCTATTATCTTAGTGTCATTTTAGGATTCGTCTATTTTTCATATTATTAAATGAGGCATTTGTTGGCATCTAAAGTTCTCCAAATATAATTGTGATGTTCGGCCAAAAATGCATATATTTACCCATTGTTATCTCATGTTCTAGTACTTTTTAATCATCTTTTGAGTATTAGTTATATTATTGTGTGCTTAATATTATATTTTAACTGTGTAGGAATAAAGCAGTGTGAAGATGAAGGGATTTGGAGCAAAATTGGATAAAACGCGGAAGAAAAAGAAAGAAAATTAAAATAATAAAAAAATAGGGACACCCTTTGTCTTTTCGTCCCCCCAAGTGGAAGACAAATAAACAAAATCAGTCCAATTCAAAGGCAATTTGAACGTAAGATTGCAAATAGCTCACTGTTTTCAGCGCCACGGCCAGCACGACCTAGATGTTGTGTTACGTGGTTCTCCTATTTCGTCCGGGACAAGGTTATTTTGATCCTACACGGTTCCAACTCGTATATAAGGAGTCCTAAACCTAATTTGGAGGATATCTAACATACTTTGAAGGAGAATTCACGTGAAGGAACACATACCACGCTTGGAGAAGGCTTCTAACTAATTTTTCTTCTCTTCTCTTCCTTTAGTTTCATAGTTTATTTGTTCTAGAGTTTTGTGTGCTACATGAACGTTGTAGTTTGAAGCTTAAATTGTTCTTATTATTTTATCATATTGGTTTATTTATTCAATCTTGTGTTTAATTATTTGATTGCTTGATCACCAATTAAATACTATCTATGAATTTAGGATTGAACTCGGGAGAGGGAATCCTAGATTGCATATAAGATTGAGTAGAGAAAGATCTTAACTCTAAGGGGGGCGGATTTGCAGTTAGGATAGGAATATACCTAATCGCCTTGCTTGGTTATTATACGGGAATTAGAAATGCATTCTTGTTAATTCTAATTCCATAGGAATATAGGCGTTAAGTTAGCTTGAATATGCGAGTTGTATTTCGGGAGAAGGCTACGAGCAATATTAACCCCGTCAATCAATAAACTAGATAAATGAATTAGACAATTTAGGTAGAAAACTCAACGGGATTGTTAGCTAACCCATAGCTCTAGAATATTCTCTCCTATTGAACTCGTGTCTAAGTTCGCCAATTTGTTTCCTTTGTTTCTTAGTTTACTACTCTCGATTAATTTTAGTTAATATTCATACATTGGAATTCACTTGAATAGATTAATTATTTGGTTTAATTTAGTTGATAGTTGATCACAAGTCCCTGTGGGTACGATATATGGACTTACAATCCTATATTACTTATCGGCCATGTATACTTGCGTGTGCATTTGGGAGCAACAATTTGTCACTAGACCTACCTCGGGCGCAACGTGGCTCCCAAATTAGGACATAAATTTACGTTCTCGCAATATGTATTAAAATACTACAAACGTTTCAGAACACCTGTTGACTTGTTTACCTTTTTGTTTTTTTCTTTATTTTTTATTCTCATCCCCTAAGGTTGGTTCGCTCATACTGGCATCATAGCATACCTAAAGGTCTTCCACATCCTCTTCTTCCAAGTGATCCTAAAAGCAATGGAAAAGTCAGAATAGATGATATAATGCAGTGCAATAGTTGAGGAGGATGCGGAAGAAGGCCTCACTATTCAGACTGTGGAAAAGGGAGTTGTTCTCAAGAACTTGACCGCCACACCATTCCAGGCCCACCGAGTCCCTAGGTAGCTTGGCAGATTTTATTTCTATAGTCATTCTAGGCATTTAAGATTTTCAGCAATTTTGTTTTAAAGCCTTACTTGTTTCAAAATAAATGCTCGATTCATCGAGCCATACTTGTCTAGATCTTTTTCAGTTTTAAGCAAATGCATTACTCTTTATTTTTCATTATTATTTTCTACACTTTTTTCTTTCCATGTCGTTATTGTTACTTTTCCAGATGAACCGGTGACTGTGACATGTAATGAGGCAACGCAATATAAGGATAGTGACTCGGAGGAAGAAGATGAATACCCGAGGAGGTTGTCGGAGAGGTTGAGAACTTTGAGAATAAGCCTAAGTCCAACCTGGATGAAATCGAAGTAGTAAATTTGGGAGACGCCGAGACTGTTAAGGAGACTCGCATCAGCATTCACTTATCACCAACAGAGAAGGAATAGTACATCCGCTTCTTAAAAGAGTATGAGGACATTTTTGCATGGTCATATGATGACATGACCTGTTTGAGCACGTCCATAGTGGCTCACAAATTATCTACCGATCCAATGTGTCCGTCTATGAAGTAGAAACTCATAAAACTCAAACCAGATACGAGCTGAAAATCAAGGAGGAGGTTACTAAGCAGATCAAAGCCAAAGTTCTCAGGGTGGTTGAATACCCAACGTGGTTAGCCAACATTGTGCCGGTTCTGAAGAAAGATGGGAAAGTCAGAGTATGTGTTGACTATCAAGATTTAAATAGAGCAAGTCCCAAGGATGACTTTCCACTGCCAAATACACACATCCTGATCGACAACTGCACCAAGCATGAACTCCAATCCTTTGTAGATTGCTTCGCGGGTTATCACCAGATCTGGATGGATGAAGAAAATGTAGAGAAAATAACTTTCATTACACCATTGGGGGTATACTACTATAAGATGATGCCATTTGGTCTAAAGAATGCTGGGGCTACTTACAGGAGATCCATGACAACCATCTTCCACGAAATGATACACAAAGAAATAGAGGTGTATGTGGACGACGTCCAAATCCAAGAGGGCCGTAGATCACATAGAAAACTTAAGAAAGTTCTTTGACAGGTCGATGAGGTACAACTTGAAGCTGAACCCCACAAAGTGTGTATTCGGGGTTCCCACAAGAAAGTTATTGGGATTCATTGTCAGTCGTTGGGGGATCGAGCTAGATCCATCTAAAGTCAAGGCTATTTAGGAATTAGCGCCGCCTAGGAGAAAAAAAGACGTGAAGAGCTTCCTAGGGAGTCTCAACTATATTAGTCGCTTCATAGCACAGTCCACAGTCATATGTGAACTCATCTTCAAGATGTTGAGAAAGATGCCGAGACAAGCTGGACCGAAGACTATTAGAAAGCTTTTGCTAAAATCAAGGTATACCTGACCACACTATCGGTCTTGGTCCTGCCAGAGCCGGGACATCCTTTGCTGCTCTATATATCTGTATTAGATAGAGCCTTCGGGGCATTCTGGGACAACATGATGAGACAGGGAGAAAGGAGCAAGCCATATACTACTTGAGTAAGAATTTTACACCCTACGAAGTGTGGTACTCTCTGCTGGAACGCACTTGTTGTGCTTTGACCTAGATGACCCAGAAGTTGAGGCACTACTTCTGTGCCTATACCACATACCTCATATCCAGGATGGACCCTTTGAAGTATATATTTCAGAAACGCATACCGACTGGAAAGTTAGCCAAGTGGCAGATACTGTTGAGTGAGTTTGATATCATCTATGTAACTCAACAGACGGTCAAAGGAAAAGCATTGGCAGATCATCTTGCTGAGAATCCGGTGGGAGGAGAATACGAACCCTTGAAAATATATTTTCTTGATGAAGAGGTGTCATTCATAGGAGAGGACATTACTGAAGCATATGACGGTTAGAGGATGTTCTTTTATGGAGCTACAAATTTCAAAGGTATGCATTGGAGTGGTTTTGGTATCAGAAACAGGTCAACATTATCCAGTATCTGCTAAACTCAGATTTCCCTGTATCAACAACATGGCAGAGTATGAAGCCTGCATACTAGGACTCAACACGGCAGTTGACATGAATATTCAGGAGCTGTTAGTGATTGGTGATTCAAATTAGCTTGAGCACCAGGTACAAGGAAAGTGGGTCACCAAGAATTCCAAGATATTGCCATATCTGCACCATGTGTAGGAATTAAGAAAAAGGTTCGCAAAGATAGAGTTTCGGCATGTACCCAGAATTCAGAATGAGTTTGCCGACTTATTGGCCACCTTGTCATCTATGATACAACATCCGGACAAGAATTTCATTGATCCCATCCCAGTAAGAGTCCATAATCAATTGGCTTATTGCACCCATGTTGAGGAAGAAACAGATCAAAAGCCTTGGTTCCATGACATCAAGGAGTATTTGGTAAGAGGAGAATATCCAGAGCATGCAAATCACATTTCGAAATGCACACTTCGAAGATTATCCAATCACTTCTTCCACAGCAGAGGAAACTTGTACAGAAGAACTCCCTATTTGGGATTGCTAAGATATGTCGATGCAAAAGAGGCTTCTAAGCTACTTGAGAAGATACATGCTGGGACCTGTGGCCCACATATGAATGGTTTTGTCTTAGCCAAGAAGATACTCATGGCCGGTTACTTTTGGATGACCATGGAAACAGACTGCGTCCAGTATGTCTGTAAATGCTACCAGTTCCAAGTGTATGACGATATGATAAAAGTGCCGCCAAACGAGCTCAATGCAAAAAGCTCACCTTGGAAATTCGCCTCCTGGGGAATATATGTCATCAGTCCAATTAAGCCCACTGCTTCAAATGGACACAGTTTTATTCTGGTAGCCATTGATTACTTCCCAAATGAGTAGAGGCTATATCTTACAAAACTGTAAACAAGAAAGTCGTCGCAGATTTTGTCAAAGATCGTATCGTTTGCTGATTCGGGGTTCCCGAGTCCATTGTTACTGATAATGTCGCCAATCTCAATAGTGATCTAATGAAAGACATTAGTGAAACTTTCAAAATCAAGCATAAGAATTTCACAGCCTATAGACCTCAGATGAATGGAGCCGTAGAAGCCGCCAACAAAAACATCAATAAGATACTAAGGAAGATGGTAGAAAACAACAAAGAATGGCACGAGAAGCTACCCTTTGCTTTGTTGGGATACCGCACCATGATTCGCACATCAATCGGGGAAACTCCCTACACGCTGGTTTATGGTACCAAAGCTGTCACCCAGACCGAGGTTGAGATTCCTTCTTTAAGGATTATACAGGAAGACGAACTCAGCTATGCAGAATGGATAAAGATCCGCTATGAAAAATTGGCCCTTATTGATGGAAAAGGGATGAACACAGTATGTCATGGTCAGATTTATCAGAATAGAATGTCCAGAGCTTTCATCAAAAGCGTCAAACCGAGGCAATTTTCACCAGGACAACTGGTGCTGAAGAAGAACTTCCCTTAGCAAGATGAAGCCAAAGCAAAATTTTGTCCCAACTGGCAAGGTCCGTATATGGTTCACATGTTTCTGACAGGAGAAGCACTCATACTTGCAGAAATGCACATAAAAATTTGGTAAAAACCAACCAATTCAAATGCAGTCAAAAGATATTATGCTTAGACTATTTAAATTTACTCATCTGATGTAATTGAATTACGCTTGACCTGATTTCCATTTAAGAGGAGATACATAGGAAGCCTTATGGGTTCGGTCATATCATAATAAAATTTCCTTTTCCCCCCAAGATCAGAAATTGGGTTGAATTTTGAGGAGGACCCTCAAAATTCCGGAACAAGTCCGGTTGACGCCAACATATGCCAGACGATTAGAAATTGATTAAGAAACTGGGGCAGAATTTTCAAAATTATTCTCAAAATTACGAGGGATGCTCAACAAGACTCATTACTCGCAAGTGGTAGATGGATCATCTACCAAACTGAGGCAGAATTTTGAGGAGGGTCCTCAAAATTCTAACAAAAGAAAGCTGTAGTGTCTCTGAAATATGTTACAGTCACTAGTTCATCTAAAATACGTAATATTTCAATATGTTTCTAAATAACTCTATTTTTAATCAAAAAATGCATATTTTTGAAAAACTCCATTTCCGTAAAAGTAAGGTGTTACCCAGGGAAACTCGAAAAGGCCTCCAGAACGGAGCAAAGCAAGGCCATCGGACAGAAGCACGAACCAACCTCCCCCTCATAAAAATTAAAATTTTTCTTTGAACACAAGTACATATGACGTAGCAATAGTGTCAGCAAATATATACACGTAACAAGATCACTATCAATCAGGCCATCGGACACCGAATATATCTCTAGCTAAGACATATACTACTCTTATTTGCTACTCGCTCTTTGCATGGGACTAAGCCCTATCCCGCATGCTTGCATGTGACTAAGCTCTGTCCCGCATGATTGCATGAGGCTAATCCCTGCCTCCATATCTCCATGAGGACAATCCCTGTATCCCTATCTTGCATGAGGCTAATCCTTGCCTCCATAACTGCATGAGGCTAATCTTTGCCTCCATGACTACATGAGGCTAATCCTTGCCTCAATATCTGCATGAGGCTAATCCTTGCCTCCCCATTTGCCTGTGGCTAATCATTGCCTCCATATTTGCATGATGCTAATCCTTGCCTCCCTATCTGCATGAGGCTAATCCTTGCCTCTCCATCTGTATGAGGCTAATCCTTGTCTCCATACTTGCATGAGGCTAATCCTTGCCTCCATACTTGGATAAGGCTAATCCTTACCTCCGTAATTGCATGAGGCTAATCCTTGCCTCCATATTTGCATGAGGCTAATCCCTGCCTCCATAATTGCATGAGGCTAATCCATGCGTCCCTACCTGCATGAGGATAATCCATGCCTCATATTTTCATGAGTCCCTGCCTCCATATCTGTATGAGGATTATCCTTTCCTCCCTATCTTGCATGAGGCTAATTCCTGCCTCCATAATTGCATGAGGCTAATCAGTGCCTCTATATTTGCGTGAGGCTAATCTTTGCCTCCCTACATGCATGGGGCTAATCTTTGCCTCCATATCTACATGAGTCTAATCCTTGCCTCCCTATTTGCCTGAGGCTAATCCTTGCTCCATATTTGCATGAGGCTAATCCTTGCCTTCCTATCTGCATGAGGCTAATCCTTGCCTCCCCATCTGTATGAGGCTAATCTTTGCCTCCATAATTGTATGAGGCTAATCCTTGCCTCCCTACTTGCATGAGGCTAATCCTTTCCTCCATATTTGCCTGAAGCTAATCCCTGCCTCCATAGTTGCATAAGGCTAATCCTTGCCTCTCTACCTACATGAGGCTAATCCCCGCCTCCATATTTGCATGAGGCTAATCCCTGCTTCCATATCTACATGAGGCTAATCCTTGCCTCCCAATCTTGCATGAGGTTAATCCCTGCCTCCATAATTTCATGTGGAAAATCCTTGCCTCCATATTTGCGTGAGGCTAATCCTTGCCTCCCTACCTGCATGAAGCTAATCCCCGCCTCCATAATTACATGAGGCTAATCCTTGCTCCATATTTGCATGAGGCTAATCCTTGCCTTCCTATCTGCATGAGGTTAATCCTTGCCTCCCCATTTGCATGAGGCTAATCTTTGCCTCCATAATTGTATGAGGCTAATCCTTGCCTCCCTACTTGTATGAGGCTAATCCTTGCCTCCATATTTGCCTGAGGCTAATACCTGCCTCCATAGTTGCATGAGGCTAATCCTTGCCTCTCTACATACATGAGGCTAATCCCTGCCTCCGTATTTGCATGAGGCTAATCCTTGCTTCCATATCTGCATGAGGCTAATCCTTGCCTCCCCATCTGCATGAGGCTAATCTTTGCCTCCATAATTGTATGAGGCTAATCCTTGCCTCCCTACTTGCATGAGGCTAATCCTTGCCTCCATATTTTCCTGAGGCTAATCCCTACCTCCATATCTTCATGAGGCTAATCCTTGCCTCCCTATGTTGCATGAGGCTAGTCCCTGCCTCCATAATTGCATGAGGCCAATCCTTGCCTTCATATTTACATGAGGCTAATCCTTGCCCCCATATTTGCATGAGGCTAATCCTTGCCTCCCCATCTGTATGAGGCTAGTCCTTGCCTCCATACTTGCATGAGGCGAATCCTTGCTTCCGTGCTTGCATGAGGCTAATCGTTGCCTCGGTACTTACATGAGGCTAATCCTTGCCTCCGTACTTGCATGAGGCTAATCCTTGCCACCATATTCATATGGGACTAATAATTGTCCCCCCTCACATAAATATTGCTTTATTTCAGTACTATCTATTTGCTTTTCAATCGGGCTAAGATCTGCCCTTCATTTTACAAGACTAAGCCTTGTCTTCTTAACATCATACTATTGCATCTCATGGGCTGAAATATCACCAATTTGTCCAAAGGCTTCATAGTCTAAAGGCATCATCCTCATAGCCGGAAGACACCATGCCATGGCCTGAGGATGTTTCAAATTTGCATATCATTATTCAAAGGCGTCATGGTTTGGAGGCACCATCTTCATGACCCAAGAACATCATTTCATGGCCTACAAATCCCACACTAAATAATTCATGACCTAGGACATCATGGTCTGAGGACCTCATCCTTAACCGTCCAAAGACAACTTTCATGGTCCAAAGGAAATCTGCATCATGTTTAAATTTTCGCACAAATACATATTTGTAGCATTTCTTTATCTGCAGGTGATCAGTAAGAAACCGCTATCCCAGAAGGAGAAACCTCGCTCCAGTTCTTTCAACTATCTCAAACTTGACCATTCACCATAACCACTCTCGCACCCATTTCGAAATCTCGTGTCTATTCTTGAGATGACTTCATCGGTATACTCCGCCAATGAATCCAGAACTACGCATGGCCTAATTTCTGTAAAATCAGGAATATGTAGGTAGCTCAAAGATCGGAGGCCGAGTCTCTATCTTTTAAAACATCTCATTCAGTCAAAATTGGCCATCATTTCTTTACCCGAAAACTCTTTCATCCTTCCCGGGTAAAGAGGGGCAGTTGTTGATATCCAATTTTTTCCTATAATATTTTTAAAATGTGTATATACCTCTAAAACTATGTGTTAGAATCAATGGGTATTTTCCCATAATTTTTATATCTTTAAATTAATTTATTTCAATATTTTCTTCATATAAATAATTATAAAATTGCATCACAAATAAATTTAAAATGTTTTTTGATTTAATATTACTATTATGATCCTATTTAGTCCAAATTATTTCATAAACAGCCAAATCGGCACCTTTTAGCTGTAATTGCAATAACTTTGCAATTATAGCTCATGCGTACATTTTTGTATTATTTTATCAGAAATTAGTCATATGAATTTTTAAAATACTAAATAATAATAATAAAACATTTCTATACATTAAATCTATTTTTTATAATTAGTAATTATTTTACAAATTAGTTTTTATTAATTATTTGGGGTATTTAACAAATAGCCTCGTATATTTCGATTTTAGCTAAAATCTACCAGCCCAATAACTTATAAAAGCAAACCCAAAACTCCCTAGCCCAATCAAAACCCTAACCCAATTTTATAACCCAGCCCCAAACCCTTTCAATCTCGACCATTGATCATAGAGATCAACGGCCACAATTAACCCTTTCCTTTTTTAGTTCCAAACGACCCCCAAACCTGGACATTTCTTACCAACAACCGCCCTGAAACCACTTTTCTCTCCAATTTTCTCTGAGACCTAAACCTAACCATAGCCGCCGCCACCCAAAACCAGCCTTAATCCCTGTGATTCCTACTCGATCTATGGCGTCCTATAGTTGTACGAACCCTCTACTTGTCTCATATCTCCCTGGTTGTTCGACTGTGTGGTTTTTGTGGAAGGACCTCGAAGAGATCTGGTCCAGATCTCGATTAAGGCTCTTCAAGAGTTTGTCCATGATCTGTGAGTGAGTTTTATCGAAGTTTCACGGTTCAAATCCTTTATTCAAAGGCCAGATTCTCTTACCCTCTCTCCTTTCTTCAAGAAACCAAAGGTTTGGAATTTAATCGGTTCAGATCTCCATAGATCTAGAACGATCCTGAGTTCATCGTTGATTTTCCTAAAAAGTTCCTTTACTTCTTTACTGGTTAATTGATATCTGAACATTTTTACTATATTAGGGTTGTTTTTTATGGTTCGAACCTCTAGGTATCTGAAACATTTTTAAACTTCCATGGCTATTTTTCTGGGCTCTTTTACCCCTTTACTGCTGACCGATTTTTAAAACATTTCTTCTTTTAGTGTTTTCAAATTAGGGTTTCATACTTTTGAGTTTTCTGCTAAATTTCTTAAGTGTTTGACTGTGGTTCTCGTTACTTGTTCGACTGATTTTTCCATCCAATGTTTTAATCCCTAAGTTTTCTACTTACTTCATATGATTATTTCAATATTTTACCCATCATTATTTAGTTCTGTCAATTAAAGGGGATTGACTGATTTTGTTTTCCTAATTAGAGTTCAAATCATGTTTTTTGCCGAGATTGGTACTTCTCTGTGATTTCTTTCCTTATTTGTGATTTATGACCGGTACTACTTATCTTAATTGGTTTATTTTCTTGACTTATGGGATTCAATTTCTTTAACGGACTCCTAGGGGTCTTTGAATGATTTATTTACCTTATTGAACCTGTAACTTGGATGTTAATTGATTGTCCCTAATTTAAAAGGAATACAATCTGGATTTTGTTGAATTGTTTGATTGAGTTTAGCCTCAATTAACTGTTTAATTTTACTTGAATACCTTATTTAGAACTCTTAATTATTCTTTGCCTTATTTGTGTTACTCTGTTGAGTGCTATATAATCTCCCCATTCTGACTTTTAAAAACACACACTAGTTCCTTCATACTCTCACACTCTAAAAGACTCTCCATTCTCTTCTGTTACTTGCAATTCTCACTAATCCAGCATGCTTTAAGCCAAGGCTGGCTATTTGCACCGTCTCTGCTCTATACTTTGTATTCTCTCCTTAACCGGTATGTCCTGATTCAATTCAAATCCCAAAACTATGTGTTTCTTTGTTGTTTCAGTTCATTAGTTGTGACTTCCAATCTTGTTTATTATTTTACTATCATATGCTCCATGTGTAACCAGCATGCTTAGATTACACTGTCTAATTACTATATCACTTAGTATATTTAAGTTTTTTTGTTACAAGCTACAACTAGTATACTAATTAGCATGCCCAATCTGTTTTAGATAATTGCATGAATCCTATTTATTCAGTAGTATGTTCGAGCTGCATTGTTTGTTTACTGTCTCACCCATTTGTGTATTGGTCATGGTTAAGAACCTATGTGTTCTCAGCATGTCTTTGTAACTAACTTGTCAATTTCATGACTTCTTGAGGAATCTATGTATTTGTTTGCTATCATTAAGGTGCATTATATGTGTCCCCTACCACTTTGTCCTTGTGTGAAGCTTGTCTGCCAAAATATTCTCTTAGGCTGTTCTGTGATTGGTATGCTGATTTCAAGATGTTCTTTTACACTTTTCCAACTACTGTTTTTACTCAAACCAATATAGGTTTTTCAGAAACTCTTTTCATTCCTAAGACCTTCCTTTATACAGTTTACCAAACTCTTTCAAATCATTATGCACCCTCACATTACTCTTAGATTACTAAGTCCTACCCCTCTGGTATGTGTACTGCCTTGGGACCCTTGAGATCTCTCTGAACTCTGGCATATCAGTGTTGGCCCTTCCACATTGCACATAAATAAGTTCTTATTCGAGAAAGGACTGGCTGTGAGCATTGCCCGGGATCCTCGAGGTCCTTAGGGAACTCTGACACACCTAGACATGAAATTAGCTATGGACTTTGAGCACTTGAGGCTACTAAAGGCTTGAAAACCACTTTGGGCCTACTTCAGGCTCCCTATAGATTAATGCATATTTATATTTATGTAACTTATTCACTCCTTGATCTGTAATAATCTTTATAAACAGATATTGGAAAAATTAGTCACTACAAAAAACCGAAAATATTGTAGCAGTTTTATTACGGGGGTTGCAAATAACCGCCATAATACATAATGTATTACATCAGTTTTCTGTTCGCCACAATATGTTATTTTAAAATGGCAGATATAATTGGAAGCCGACGCCACTTGTTCTCTTCTTTATGTTTTTAAAATAATTTTTTACTACAATTTTTAGCAAACTAGTGTATTGTCTACGCTTCGCGCGAATGTGAATGAACTCGCCGAATTTATGATTTAAGTTTTTTTCCACATAAATATGGAAAATTATACTATGTTCTTGCAGAAAGAAATGATAACCTGTAGAATTATAACATAGAGAAATTCATATCTTATTGAAAATCTTTTAGTATTATAAAATGATATGATACATGAAAAGTTAATCCTCATCAATAACTTTCAATGCATCTGTTGTGGGAAGCAATTCAACGTCTCTGTCGTGGACCTTCCCACAGTACAATATTTACTGAAATCAACTCATGTGCCGGAGAATTGGAACTAAACTATTCTATACATTTTTAGTTTTAAGCACAAGCAACACTCAATATTACTAATTTTTACCTATTTCAAGAGCTTAATTTTGTCACGATTTCCTTAGCTTCGATTTTATTGGCTTCCATGTTATTTACATTTTTCCAAGTCAAACCAATAAGTGGGTATAGTGCCTAATGAAAACTCTAATTCCTTTTGATATAATCTACTCCAATATATTAATTTTGGCTTTTGGTACACAATGAAGGAAGCTATTCGCATGAAGCTATCAACCCAATCAAAATTTAAAATATGCTTTAACTTTGATCCAACTTGCAAATCTCTAAGTAAAAACAATTCTGTAACAGAGAGTGTGCTGGATCAGTTGAAGCCAGTGGAAAAATCTGTGATGAATATTCATTTATGTAAAAAACATTGTTTGTTCTTTTTGGGCAGTCTGGGCAAGAACTTAGATAACTGGAAAGCAAATACAATAAAACCAAAACAATTATGCCAGAAATATAAAAATAGGCAAATTGCTTCAATTAATACGTAAAATTACACCTAATACACAGATATATCGCATATGAAATAAAATCGGCAAATATACCACATCTATAATTCCACTTAGGCTGACTTCTTTTTTAATATGGACTAAGAGGCTGACTTCTTTTTCACTCATAGAATTGAATCTCACAATGCGTTTGCCTTTCCAAGTAAAAGCATACGGATTTACATCTGATATGGAGGATATTGCATATGAGATATAATCGAAAAATATGCCACATGTGTAATTCCACTCAGAGGCTGACTTCTTTTCCTCCCATGCTTTTCTTGTTTCTACTTAAATAACTCCATCCCTCTTCTCACATTCAACAATTCATGCTTTTCTTGTTTCTACTTAGATAACTGCATCCCTCATCTCACATTCAGCAATTCATGTTTTTCCTGTTTCTACTTAAATAACTTCATCCCTCTTATTCTCACATTGAGCAATTCTATTTTCCTGCTTTTTTCCTACAAAATCCGACCAATATTCTTCCAAGACTTCCCCCTTTACAGTTTCTATTTCTTTAACTTCTCCAAAGCTCACATGTAATTTTAGGTTTTCCATCTTAAACCTAATTGTTGCCTTTTTCCCTTGTTATTTATCACATCAAACGCCTTCTCGACTTCACTATCAACAATCAGAATATAAAAATACACGAAAAAACAACCAAACAGAAGGGTGAGATCTACCTCTAGCGAGCAGTAGTGCTAAAGTTTCAGCAGTGGTACATTACTTACTAACCTTTATCCTACTCAAACCTTTTCACTTTTATTAGATCTAGCTAGTTGAACTCAAAAAATTAAACAAAATAAATGTTCTATATCATAAACAAACTTATACATCCATAAAGACTACTACTTATCAAAAGACTACTACTTGGGCAAGATAAAAGCAAAACATGCCCATATCATTCCATCACTTGTATACACCGAGTTAGATACTCGATATCATGTCTTACTGAATAACAGATTCATACCAAAGTGTCATACCTGTAGTTTATGAATAAATTTAAGAAACAATTAGCATACACAATTTTAAATACAAAGCAGTCTTGAAGGTTCAAAAAGACCAACCATATAGGATACCATCAGATATATGCCAAGAAGGTTCTATATACCACCATTATCTAAAAAAAGGTTCTACCTACCACAACAACAAATATTACAATGGAAATAAAAATAAATTCCATTAAATTAGAGTGATAGTATAGATGTTTACCTCAAAAATAGGCTATCTTTAGTATGTGAATAAAAATGCAGCCCGGTGCACTAAGCTCACGCTATACGCGGGGTCCGGGGAAGGGCCGGAACACAAGTGTCTTCCATATGTGAATGAACACAAATTTGCGCGCGGCAACACTGCAGGTGTTAAAACCAAAATATCTGAACCACCTACTTTAGACACATTTTATTAGTGGGATGGACATCACCTTTGTTTACACACAAAAAAGACATTGTTTACCAGAAAAGAATGCTTACTTTGTTTGATAAGCCTTCTCCATTTTCTTGCCTAATTCCGTCAAACGTCAGAACCAATCTCACTCAATTGAATAAGGTAAATTTGAAACCTTGTTAAAGGTTGGCATTTCTGCAATATTTTAGGTAACCTCTTTTAGGTAGTAATATAGGCAACATTTGTTATCTATACTATATGAGGACAAATTTGACTCTATACGCCTCTACTCCGTAGGGTACGCCCAGTGAAGCACACGCCTGTTAAAGCAAGGGCGCGACCTGAACGTAAGGACAAAGGCGACGCCAGCTAAGACCTGGCGCCCTCGTTAGGAGGACGCCAGGTACGTTCTGCACTTTTTGTAATTATTTTAATGAAGGTCTCCTACTATATAAGGGAGACCTTCTCATTGTAAAAGGCATCGGTATTATTCTCGAATAATACAACTCTCTCATCTTAACCTATTCTCTCTCTATCTCTATCTCTAACAGCTATCCTCTCTTGAGTTCATGCTATCATTTCATAATAGTAGGTCTATAACAATAACTTCATCTTTTCATCTCTAGGGTTATTATATTTGATTACGATTTACCCTTTTCATAATTTTTGATTGTTTTATAGCTCGTAAAGTACTTTATTAACTTTTGAGAAAAACAATTTGGTGCCGTCTGTGGGGATTTCGAGAATCAAAATCATTGTATCCACCTAGAGATCAACCAGCTACTTTTCTCTACACCACACGAAAACAAAAGATGACCGAAAATGACACTAGATCGAAGGCTATAGTGGGTGTCACAACCAACCTCCTCGGTCCTCTCAACGAGGCCAGTGACGATGGCATCCTGAATACAACCCCCAACATCACACCAGGTGCAGAGATCTCATCTCCCCAATCAGAGGATCTGACGATCTTGCACTAAAAAGGAGCTTCCACGTCTGCTACCAAAGAAGCACCCTTGGTGGTTAGAAAGCTACTGGAAGAGTGGCTCACAAACACCCTAAGTGGCTTGGTCGAGAAATCACCGCAAAGCAACATCAGGCGTGTACCAACAATAAGCACCACCGCTGCCATGGGTGAACCTGAGGTGACACGAGTAAATGACCAGCCTATCAAAGCATAGACCAACGATGGTACGCTAACAGCCATCCTAAAGAAGATGGAAGAAATGGAAAATGAAAACAAGGCACTCCGCGACCAAATGAAGGAACACTAGGAGAGAGTCGACAAGATCCCCGGAGCCCCTAAGTTGCTACCAAAAGGCGATGTGGGAAGGTTCGTAGAACAACCGTACACTGAAGAAGCTGCTCCATGCTCTATTCCAAAGGCCTTCAAGATGCCTCTTTACTTGAGGGTGTACGACGGAACCACAGATCTCGAGGATCATCTGATCCATTACGTCACTGCCGTGAAAGGTAACGATCTGTCAAAAGAACAGGTACCGTTGGTGCTGCTGAAGAAGTTTGGCGAGACGTTGACAGGAGGAGCCTTGACATGGTACTCTCAATTACCGGCTAAGGTGATATCAACATTCGAAGAAATGGTGGACAAGTTCATCACCGCCCATGCGGGTGCAAAGAAAGCGGAGGCAAGGGTCAACGACATCTTTGCCGTCAGACAAACTGCGGGAGAAGGGCTCAGGGACTTCCTAGCCAGGTTTAACAGGGTAAGGATGAGTCTGCCAAACGTATCGGAAGGAATGGCAGTCGCCGCTTTCCAGAACGGGCTAAGCAGGAACGGTTCGAAGGCGACCAAGAAGCTGCTAAGCCGTCTCATGAAATATCCTCCTACCACATGGGAGGAAATCCACAACGCCTATTGCGCCGAGGTGCGGGCGGACGAGGATGATCTCAATGGGCCGACCCAACGGCCGACAGCGATACACTTAGAGACAAGGAGAGATCAACGCAATGAAGGACGGCGAGAACAACTCTCACGTTCCAACAGGGACCGACATCAGCCATACACCAAATCTTCCCATCCGCCACCACGACATACGAAAACGTTGCAGCAACATGTCGCCCCACTCCGAAACGAAAGAGGTACGCCCCCCTTATTATCCGCCCATAACTTTTGTGTATCTCCTTCAGAAATAGTGTACGCACTAGAGAAGCTGGGCACCAAGGTGCAGTGGCCGTAGAAGATGAAATCAGATCCTGCTACGAGGAAATCGAATGTCCTATGTGAGTTCCATCATGAACGGGGACACAAAACCGAAGATTGCATAGGCCTGCGGCAAAAAGTGGTCGGATACCTGAGGGAATTACTCAACGACAAAGGGAAAATCAACTTTGCACGCGGGCGGGAACAACCCCGCGGGCCGCCAAAGCCGCCTTCCCCAACACGCACTATAAATATGATCGTCGGAGGCGGCGATGACTCAGTAATCAATCACGTCAAATTCGCCAACACGCACAGACTGAAGTGGACGATCGCCCATGAACGGTATGAAGACTTCGAAGATAGTATCACCTTCGATAAGTCTGATACCGACGGTTTGTCTTTCCCTCATTATGATGCTTTAGTTATTACTTTACGTATCGCTGATACGGATGTTAATAGAATCATGATTGACGACGGAAGTAGCGCCTGTATTATCCATCCAAGGGTCCTCGCACAAATGGGACTCGAAGATAGGGTAATACCACGCTGCATAATGCTAACTGGTTTCAACAATGCAGTGGAACGGACATCCGGAGAAATAACACTGCCCGTCTTAGCGGGAGAAGTCACGCTGGAAACAACTTTCCACGTAATGAACTAAGAAACGGCGTACAACGTCATCATAGGACGCCCGTGGATACACACCATGCGAGCGGTCCCTTCAAGCCTCTACCAAGTAATCAAATTCCCTACCCCATGGGGAATATTCAGCATTAGGGGCGAGCCACGCACCGCACAGGAATGCTACAAAATAGCTCAAGATTGCGCCCACACCCAACAACTGAAGGAGGCGAGTGCGGAGGCATAACAATCAGTTGTGTTAGGGACTAAAGTCAACCCGACAGCGGACGCCGTCAGAGATCCCGACGCCGTGGAAGCTTGTAAAGCAACGGTCGAAGATCTCGACCCAGTCCAATTGGATGACACCGACCCTACAAAGAAAGCCTACATCGGGCACGACCTCGTCAATCCAAGTAAGTATCGTGAATTCCTAACTAACCATGCAAATATATTTTCTTTCTCCCATTCAGATATGCTAGGAATTCCACGAGACATCGCCACCCACAAGCTGAACGTTGACCCACTACATCCGCACGTGCGACAGATGAGAAGGAAATTCAACACCGCCATCAATGAGGCGGTTAGCGAGGAAGTAGACAAATTACTGGACAATGGTTCCATCAGAGAGTCAAAGTATCCTCAGTGGGTCGCCAATGTCGTCATGGTAAAAAAAAAACGGGAGGTGGAGAATGTGTGTGGATTTCACTGATCTGAACAAGGCATGTCCAAAGGATTCATTCCCACTACCCCGCATCGACCAGTTGATCGACGCCACCGCGGGGCATGAACTGCTAAGCTTTTTAGATGCCTACTCCGGCTACAACCAAATCATGATGGCCGAGGAATACCAGGAGAAAACAACTTTCATCACCCACCAAGGGACATACTGCTACAAGGTAATGCCCTTTTGGCTAAAAAATGCGGGGGCTACGTGTTAGAGATTAGTCACCGAAATGTTCAAGGAACAACTCAGTAGGACCATGGAGGTCTATATCGACGATATACTGGTAAAATTGGCGATAAAAGAAGACCACGTCAACCACCTGAAGGAGGCCTTCGAGATACTAAGGCGGTACGGGATGAAGCTGAACGCCGAGAAATGTGCCTTCGGCGTAGCCTCGGGGGAATTTTTGGGGTTTCTCGTGTCCCAACGAGGCATCGAGGTCAACCCAGAAAAAATTAAGGCAATAGATGCAATACCCGAGATTCTGAACATCAAAAAACAAGTACAAAAGTTTACGGGGAGAATAGCCGCCCTATCCAGGTTCATCTCACGTTCCTCCGACAGGTGCCATAAATTTTTCAATGTGTTGAGGAAAGATAGCAGATTGCACTGGAATGAAGAATGCGTCGAAGCCTTGAGAAAACTAAAAGCATATCTATCTTCGCCACCATAAATAGCAAAAGCAAGCCGGGCGAGCCCCTGCTGATATATCTGGCCGTCTCTGAGGTCGCCGTCAGCGCCGTCCTGGTCCGAGAATAAAGGTACACAATCTCCTATTTACTATATTAGCAAAACTTTAGTGGACGCTGAAACACGGTATCCGCACCTTGAAAAATTAGCCCTGGCATTGGTCATAGCTTCACGTAAGCTCCGACCCTATTTTCATTGCCACCCCATAAAAGTAATAACGATCTTCCCACTGAGAAGTGTCCTACACAAGCCCAAACTATCGGGCAGACTCACCAGATGGCCCATAGAGTTCAGCGAGCACGAAATTTCATATCACCCGAGAACGGCCATTAAGTCGCAAGTACTTGCCGACTTTATAGCCGATTTCAGCGCAGAAATACTGCCAAAGGCAGAACTGAGGCACATCGTACCGTCCCCCACACCGACTTATGGACTCTGTACACCGACGGTGCTGCTAATGCCTCAGGATCAAGACTGGGACTCGTTCTTGAGGTCTTTACGGGCGAAGCAATTCGCCAATCCGTATGGTGCCCCGCAATGACTAACACGAGGCCGAGTACGAGGCCGTTATTGCAGGTATAAAACTAGCCATCAAATAGGGGGCTCGACAAATCGTCCTCTACTACGACTCCCAACTCGTAGTGAACCAGGCCACTAGGACTTACCAAATCAAGGAGCAGAGATTGCATAAATACCGGGCAGAAATCCACAAACTAATGGCTGAGTTTGACGAATGCTGCTTCGAACAAATTCCGAGGGCGCGGAATGCCAAAGCAGACGGCTTGGCAAAGTTGGCCGCGGCCACTAAAAAATTCGACAAAGAAAGCGTGGTCACCCTCCTCCATTCAGCCATTGATCACACTGAGATATTTTCCTTAAATTTGACTTGGGACTGGCCCAACAAATTTGTGTCCTATCTACAGGACGACGCACTCCCACTCGACAAAAAACAAGCGAAGAAGCTCCGCGTACAGGCCGCCAGGTACTGCTGATAAACCAAGAGCTCTACAAAATGACGTTTGGCGGACCTCTAGCCAAGTGTCTAGAGCCACATCAAACGAGACCAGTACTAGAAGAGGTACACGAGGTTCACTGCGGCGCCCATACAGGCAATAGCGCCCTCGTACGCTGCATAATACGAGCCGGTTATTACTGGCCCGCTATGAAGAAAGAAGCAGCGGAATACGTTCGCCAATGCGAACAATGTAAGAAATATGACCCCATGATACACCAACCAGAATAGCCTCTCCACTCAGTTACTTCCCCCTGGCCTTTCATCAAATGGGGAATGGACATAGTCGGTCCCCTGCCAGCGGGACGAGGAAAGGTACGATTTCTATTAGTTTTGACTGACTACTTCTCCAAGTGGCGGAAGCAGGTGCCTACGCCCAAATACGCGAACAGGAAGTCATCTCCTTCATATGGAAGAGTATCATTTGCCGCTTTGGCATCCCCAAATAAATTAGCTGTGACAACGGATGACAATTTGTCGGACAAAAGACAACAGAGTTCTTAGACAAATGTCATATTAAGCGAATACTCTCCACGCCATACCACCCCACCGCCAACGGTCAAGCGGAGTCCTCCAACAAAGCAATACTGAACATACTGAAGAAGAAACTCGAAGAAGCCAAAGGGCTATGGCCCGAACTATTACCGGAAGTATTGTGGGCACACCGGACCACACCAAAATCATGTACCGGAGAAACACCATATTCGCTGGTCTACGGAACCGACGCAGTTATACCAGTTGAAATCGGCGAACCTAGCCTGAGATATTCACATACCAGCAGAACAGAGAATGACGCAAACAGGCTTCAAGACCTCGACGAGGCTGAGGAAAGAAGGGAAATGGCCCACATAAGAATGGTGGCCCAAAAAAAACAGGTTGAAAGGTACTACAACAGAAGAACCAAAGTAAGATCACTCAAAGTGTGAGACTACGTCCTCAGGGCCAAAACATTAGCATCAAAAGACCCAAGCGAAGGAAAATTGGGCACCAATTGGGACGGACCCTACAAAAGTACGGCAACAGTAGGTAAAGGAGCATTTCAACTACAAACAATGGAAGGAAGAACTCTCCAAAACAATTGGAACGTCGCCCACCTCAAGTATTTCCATTTCTAAAAAGGCGTCTCCCGAGTCGCACTCTTTTTCCCTCACCCGAGTTTTGTCCCAATCGGATTTTCTCGGGAAGGTTTTTAACGAGGCGACAGAGGGGACACTTGGAGATATTTGCAGAGCGAGTTTATCATACCAGCCACTCAATCAGCTCTCCTGGCTGGCATAACAAAGGGACTGACTAGCATGATCTCCAATGTATGAACGGCTACGGTCATCTCCAATGTATGAACGGCTATGGCCATCTCCAATGTATGAAAGGCTACGGCCATCTCCAATGTATGAACGGCTACGGCCATCTCCAATATATGAACGGCTACGGCCATCTCCAATGTATGAATGGCTACGACCACCTCCAATGTATGAACGACTACGGCCATCTCCAATATATCAACGGCTACGACCATCTCAAATACATGAACGGCTACGGCCTTCTCCAACGTGTAAAGGGCTAAGGCTACTGTCGTCGACAAGTCGATCCAGCTCGACTACGATAGCAATGTAACTCGACGACAGTCAAAGTCACGTACATGGCTACGGCCATCTCCAACGTGCAAATGGCTAAGGCCATCGTCGTCAATAAGTCGATCCAGCTCAACTACGACAGTCAAAGTCACGTACATAGCTATGGCCATCTCCAACGTGCAAGTGGCCAAGGCCATCGTCGTCAATAATTCGACCCAGCTCGATTACGATAACAAAGTAACTCGACGATAGTCGAAGTCACGTACATGGCTACGGCCATCTCAGACGTGCAAGTGGCTAAGGCCTTCATCATCAATAAGTCGACCCAGCTCAACTACGACAACAAAGTAACTCGATGACAGTCGAAGTCACGTACATGGCTAAGGCCATCTCCAACGTGCAAGTGGCTAAGTCCATCGTCGTCAATAAGTCGACCCAGCTCGACTACGATAACAAAGTAATTCGACGACAGTCGAAGTCACGTACATGGCTACGGCCATCTCCAACGTGCAATTGGCTAAGGCCATCGTCATTAATAAGTCGACCCAGCTCGACTACGACAAACGAGTGACCCAACGACAGTCAAAGTTACATACATGGCTAAAGCCATCGACGATATTACGGCTAAGGTCGCCGTCATCAATGATTGCCAATCCCGTTACATTGCGATGCAAGGCACGCAAAATAGCAGGTGAAGCAATGCCACTATTAGCTAAAACCGCAACTATTTGGCACCACAGCTGCCTCCCATTGGTGGTTAACACAAGCAACATTCGATAAATGCACTCAGAACCTCACAAACAAACGAACATCCACTCTACGGAGACAAGACACCAAAAATAAAAGAGTACAACTCGGGAAAAGAGTAACAACAAAGTATAACTTCGATTATCATCAAAGAAAATATACATATATAAAAGGACCTATCTACATATCTAAATACAGCAGAACAAGATAAATACAATTCCTAAGATGGCCCGCCATCTCGACCACTGCCACCCCCGGCCTAATAAGCCGCAGAGATCCAGGACCTAGAACCTATACGGCTGATGTCTTCGGAGGTATAGCCCACCCGGTCTGGGGAATCGGAACTATACCTGCAGGCCTCATGGGCAACCTGAGTTATACGCCGTTGATCCTGAACCTCGCCTCTGTAGCTCGGCCCGCAGCAAAGAGCTCCTCAAACACGACCAGTTTGGCCTCAGCGTACACCCACATCTCTCGCGCCTCGCCAGGCGCATCCTCATCAGACTTGGGCGCAGCTGTCTATTTAAAGGCCTCGACCTCAACCGCCTTAGCATCGAGCTCGGCAGTCAGGACAACGACCTTGGCTCGCAAATCAGCGGCTTCTGTCGCCACTCCATGGCCGAGCTCCAACTTCTCTTCCTTTGACTGGAGAAGAGTCTCCAGTTCAATATTTCGAGCCAAAGCGGCAATCAGCTAGTCTTCAACTTGCTCCAGTTCATCCACCCTCTGCTTCAGCTGAGCCTCCGATTACTCCAAACCCTCATAGAAAACCCAAAATTCCGGGTCCTGCTTGAGTAGGTCCGCCAGAGCTTGATGCTTGGCACGGTACCGCCGGTACTTCTTCACCACCTTGTTAAAAGTGGCGGCCTTCCTTTGCGCTCACCGCCCCCTCTCCACCTCCAAGATTAGGGTCTAAAGAAGAGGAAAAAGAAGAAAAGCAAATCAGTATGCGTCAAAGTATACCCTACAATACATAAAGAAAGTCGAAATATACCTGCAAGGCCGCGCCAGCAACCCTTCGAGGTATTTCCCCGTCGCTAACACCTTTTAGCGTTTCACGCTCAGCGGCCGCACATAATAAGGTCATGTCCGAGGCGGCCTGCTCACTGTACTGCAGTAGATTATACCTACCGGGGATCAGAATTCGGTGGTTAGATCTGCCCGCCGTCATCCCCACGCGGGCCGAATCTTTCATATACGCCTCTGCATCCGCGGGGGCGACCTCAGGGTTCGCCCTCTCTCCGCCTGTTTCTTCAGCGGCGGCCAACGAACCACTCTCAAGAATGCGTGATGGGGTGGCGTCAACAACTGTCCTCCCTTAGGGGGCTGGTCTCCCGAAACGGATGGTGTCGACCATAAACAATGGCCTTGATTCCCTACGAGGCTCTCTCACCCTCTCGTCCGCTGTGGCTATTCCCTTGCCAGTTATCAACCAGCGTCTTTTCCTTTTTGGCGTCTCCTCGCCCTCGAAAATCTCCTCCATAGGTCGCAAGGATAGCAGTGAGGGAGTCGCTTCACTTGTGGACGCTGCCACAAGCGCGACCTTAGGCTGAGGAGCCTCCGAAACGCCATCACTGGACGAGGCACAGGGTATATATCCGTCGTTAGAATCAGCCCCCGCCCCAGGAGGGGTGACGACCCTCTTCTTCTTCTTCTTCCTAGGAACGCTCCTACCTGCCAACATGAATAAGTCAGGTAACAAGACCTGGGGAAACCTCCAAACCGTAGCTCAAGAGTTACCTGGAGGGCTGTATCGCTCAAGAAAAGCAGCCCATGTGCGGCATTCCTCCGCATATGGGATTATTCTCTCCGCCCACGACCTAATATCTTCAATAAACCGAGGTGGAGAAGCCCTCGCTGCAAAAAAGGGGGGGAAGTAAAGGAATCACAATGGCCGTACGGTTAAAATCACAAGCAGCCCTAAATTCCACAAGTAAAAGTACTTACGTTCTGGGTTCCAACTTTCTGGGAAACCCTCGGGATTCGACACCAGGTGCTCCGTCCTGATGTAGAAGTATATGCGCCAAAAGCAGTGGTTGGTCTTGTCGTCGGCCTTCACGACCAAGCATCTTGTGCCACGACTTTTCAGCTATAGCATGGTACCTTTCAGGTAATCAGCGCTGAATAACTATAAAAGGTGGTGGACCGAAACGCCACATGCAGCCCTGTCCGCATAGGTGGTCATGATGCGGCACACCTTCAAGATGTAAGGAGTAAGCTGAGTCGGGCATACATTGTAAAAACGGCAAAGCTCCTCCATCAGAGGGTAGATTGGAAGAGTGTAACCAATCAAGAACGGGTACTCATAGAACGCACAGTACCCGGGCCGGTGCACATTAGAGTAGTCCGCCCCGGCGGGCACCATCTCCACGTAGTCTGGAATGTGGTACGTCTCTCAAAGACCATCTAAGTGAGACTGCAATAACCCGCTGTGTTCCCAGGGAAGGGCTGGGCTCTTAGTAGGGAAATCCCTGTGAATATGCATCTCGTTCGGGAGGACGTTGTCTATACCTAGAGGAACAAGAGCCTTCTCCACATTTCCCCCTCATCACCGGAAGACGGCGAAACCCTAGATGGGGCATTATTTTTAGCCTTTTTGCTACTCTGTCCACGTTTCGTCATGGTGTTTCCTATAAGGAAGCACAACTCCAACAATAAGAAGTGTGGTTTCAAAAAGAAGTGGAAAAACCTCATACAAAGTAGCGGTTGTTAGAAAGAAAGATGAAAAAGGAAGCAAGAGAAGTTTAGAGGTTCGAAAGATAAAACAAATTGAACCTCCCCTCTATTTATAGGGCTAGGATGCAAAGAAATCGAAGAGGCACGATTCAAAACAGGCGCAGGAAATCAAAACATCACATCGCCCCCTGAACCACCTCGAGAGCAAGAATAATCATGACACATGCAGGAGATGACGTCACTTCAAAAAAGAGAGCCACGCGTCAGCAGCTCGACAACGCCATATATCTCACCTCATTCACGTCACCGCCCCCATAGCAGTGAGCAAAAATTTTTCAAAGGCGAGGTTTGCATGTCCGCCCATTGAAGACGTCTATTGGATACGTCTCCAACGAACGGAGGGACTAACTGTATGAGGACAAATTTGACTCTATACGCCTCTACTCCGAAGGGTACGCCCAGTGAAGCATACGCCTGTTAAGCAAATGCGCGGCCTGGATGTAAGTACAAAGGCGACGCAGGCTAAGACCTGGCGCCCTCGTTAGGAGGACGCCAGGTACGTTCTGCACTTTTTGTAATTATTTTAATGAAGGTCTCCTACTATATAAGGAAGACCTTCTTATTGTAAAAGGTATCGGTGTTATTCTCGAATAATACAACTCTCTCATCTTAGCCTATTCTCTCTCTATCTTTATATCTAACAACTATCCTCTCTTGAGTTCATGCTATCATTTCATAATAGTAGATCTACAACAATAACTTCATCTTTTCATCTCTAAGGTTATTATATTTGATTACGATTTACCCTTTTCATATTTTTTGATTGTTTATAGCCCATAAAGTACTTTATTAACTTTTCAGAAAAACATGTGCATCATTTAATTTCACCTACTTCCTGTGCTTCTTCTCTTTTTCGCTTTTCAAAGGCCTTACCTACGGCTGCACCATTCAAGGAAATAAGAGACAAATAAGGGAAACAAAAATATAGATAAAGATCAGAAGGTTAAAATTCGACCACGCACACACATGCATTATGGGTCGACGTAATCATGAAAAGGATGGTTCAATGAGATATCTTTGGACTTAGATAGAGAAAATGATTGACCTTGTGACGGGAGTTTTCAGGGACAAAAGTTGGTTTAGATGAAGCTTTCATTTGGGAGAATTTAAACAAAAAGAGAAAATGGGTTTTAAATTAAACATTGCTAAACTAATTAAAAGGAAATTGAGGAATAAAATTCTTCAGATAACATAAAAAAGAGTAGAGAGATAAATTAGAGTATTACCCGGTGAAGTTGTTTTTCGTAAGTAGAGAGATTCGAAGCCAATTGTTCAACTCCAACTTCATCTCCTCTGGTTTGCATTATATAATATCAAACTACTTAAGATTCCAACAAAACTACCCATATATTTCTAGATTTCCGATGACGAATTCGAGTTCCAGGTGTGTGTCGGAGAAAGAGAGTAGAAAAAATTGTCGAAGAATGTGACTTTTCAATATAGGAAGCGACTGTTCAACTGGGAAAACAACTTCTGAATATTTCTTTTCAACTAATTATATATAGATTTCCTCTCACATTCCCTCCCCCAAATTACAATTCTCTTTCAGATTCCCTCCCACAAATTACACACATACTCTCTCTTTCTCTCTCACGATTTGAAGAAACCCTAACCTTAACCTCACCTTACGGTTGCAAAAACACATATTTGCTAAGGATTGTATGTAAGTTCATTGATGCTTATCTTCTAATTTGCCAGATCTGTAAGTTTTAGTTTTATCTGTTCTTCAATGGTAGAGATTCTCCTTGCATGGGACAATCGAAAGTCCTTTTCTTCCTTTGTGAACAATGTTATGTATTACGTTGGTTTGTTTGTTCGTTTTTAAAACATATGCTAGAATTTTTGTCTCTTAATTAAGCGTGTGTGTTATTCATATAAGATTTTGCTGTGTTTCCTGATTTTTCGGTATTGCTGATTATGGAATTATATAATTCTAGCAAGAGTTGAAGGTGTGCATATGAACTATTTGATAAAAGTCCTAAGTGACTGCGTAAGTTAGTTAAAGATCGTTTGATGGTCAAGTGTCCGATACAAGTTGTTGAGCTGAATTATTATGGGGGTGGGGGTGGAGAGCAGGGCTGGGAATTTGGTATTTCTATTCGATTTTAAAGAACTTCGGTTTTTTGATTGTACATATCGAATTTAGCTCGGTTTAGTTTATTTTTTGCTTGTTCTTTTTGGTTCTTCAGTATGAACCTGATATGCTGGGCTATTTTCTGCTTAAGAATGAGCTAGTTTTGTCATGTTGAGTATGGTCTAGTGTTGAGCATGGTTTTCTCTAAAATTGATTTCTTTTCTTATTGTTTATGACAAGGTATCCAATGAACTTCATTATGTGACAACACTTTAATGTCGATATTTTGAGGAAATTAATTCTTTCTGGATATGTGTCTTTGTGCTTTGGCAATTGTACTTGTGCTTTTATGATCATGCAATTCCTGAACGGAAAGGGATGATGTTTGTGTTCTAAATTTTTCTAACACTTTGTTCATATTGATAAGGTTATATGAAGAGTGTTGGAAGATATAGGAAGGATTGGCAAGCCGAAAGGAGTTTTAATTGCTAATTTAAGTCACAGAGCATAAAACTTGACTAGGATACTATTCAAGTTGAAATGCCTATCTAGTTTTAAAATATGTTATGGCTACCTATTCTAATTCATGCAATGTCATCATCAGGAAGAGTTTCAGCTAGCGCTCTTCGTGAACCAAAAAAAGAGGAATCTGTTTGCAGATAGGGTATCTTTTCTCATCCAACTTTCATTAAAATGGTCCCTGCCTGTGGTTGAATTTTCACAAAATTTTATGCATTGCTTAGTAACATTTTTAACACATTAAATCTTATGCTGGAAATTAACTGCTTTTCTTGCATTTGTTTGGGCTGCTTTTGTCGATTTCTCTGTTCTCTTTGTCCATCTGAGGCTGTTTATCTCTTTACTGACTTTCTTCTAAAATTATGCAGATATTTGATCTCTTTGATATTAAGCGCAATGGAGTGATTGAGTTTGGAGAATTTGTCCGATCACTGGGTATCTTCCACCCTAATGCACCAATAGATGATAAAATGGCATGTAGGAAATTAACTTTGGTGGCTTTTATAATATCCATATGATGCCTTCACTTAGTTCTCATTTTCTCACTTTTAGTCTTCTAATGAAATGCGTTATACATGCCTCTTTGTTGACATTGATCCCTCTAGCTTAATATCTTCTGCTATTAAGTCATGGACGCAAAATTCATATTGCTATTTTTCTTTCGTGTAGCAGAAAATTGAAGGATATAGAACACTCTGGTCATGTTTGAGGATACGACGTGGGTGCAATTTTAATTGTAATGTTCAACTAAAACTTTAACGCGACTTAATCTTAGTTGATATCTCGGAGGAGTTGGCTAGATTATTTCCACAGGTATAAGTACTAATCTTTTCTTGTTTGCTTTTCTGTCGGAGCTTGAAATAAGACATTATTCATACGGTGGTTTCCATTTGGATCATACTTTGAAAATACTCTCGTCTTAGGGATGTAAGACTTTTTATCATTTTCTAAAATTAAATCTATACACACACAGGTAATATATATACTCTTGACTCTGTGAGCTCTTCGTAAGACTGTTAAGGAGAATTAATGTTGAAGGATCTGATAGTGTATGAGTTAACTGATTTCATATACTTTTAGAAGCTGCATGGCATATACTGATATAGCGAGATGAACGATTATGTTCCTCTTCCTCTCTTTCTTGGAAGGTAAGATAATGGGTGGGTTATAGATTGAGGCGTGGGGTGAGGGGAGGGATCAAAGTAATATACATATTGTAGTCATAACAGGAAGCGTGTCTCCTTCTCTTTTAGAGATTGTCATTCTGTTATAGATAGATCATGGAGTGAACTATATATTCATCACTTGCTTTCTGAAGTTATTTGACTTCTATTTTCCTTTTTTTATTGATGACAATATTTTAGTCATTGTGATCTCTCAATATTTTTTCTGTAATAGTTATTGATTGTCTTTTTTTTTTTTTTTGCAGGCACCAGATTTAGAAAGTGGTGCTTCGTTACCAACTGGGCCAGGAATATCTTTGGAAGAAAGTAACAATGTTGATTCAGCGAGTGCCAATTAGTAATCATGTTAGGATTAGCTATGACTCTCTTGAGTATTATTATGTTGAATCACTCTTTGAAATTTCAATACAACGATAATGTAATTTTGGAGTATTTGTATTTTACTTTGTTTGATAAATATTTTTCTTATTTAGTCCTTTATATTTTGTGTTACAATTAATATGAGATGCTATGGAAGTTTGAAGGCATAGGGTGTCGTAAGATGTAAATATAGAATGGAACAACTGTTAAAATTATTTATGGCCGAAAATAATTGCATTTTTAGGTGTTTAATTGTGATAATAAAATTTAATATAAATTCAGTTTTAGATTTGTAATTATGGCGGTTTTTAACTGCCATATTAAACAACACAACAAGCCTTTATTTAAATAATGTAAATGTGGCGATTTTCAGCTACATGTTGTGGCGGTTCTTAGAAAACCGCCGCAATGCATTTTTGGTGATCGAAATTATGGCGTTTTCTGAAACCGCCGTTAAAGAAGATTATGGAGGTTTGAAATCGCCGTTATACGTAAAAACAACCGCCATAAATACGCAATTTTTTTGTAGTGAGTAAAAATGGGAGGGATTATTATATACATTTTGTTGGGGAATGGGTAGATATCCTGCCTATAAGATTTTAAAAGAATGCTTACATTCTTAGAAACCATGCCTGTAGGATGTTACAATATGATATTTATATATCATTCGTATAAGCTGTTACAGTATTTGTTCAATATTTGTTCACTTAGACATCATTCCAATAGGATTCAAAAATCAATCCTGCATCCTAATAACACGCCTATAAATTTGCTGCGATGATCACTTAGATATCATGCCATAGGAATTTCTCTTTGGTCAAATAAACTATGCTTGTTTCACCTTGTGTTAATTAGGAATCATGCCTATAAGATCTAAACCCAGTTTAGTTAGACTTAAAATCAGTTTAGCTCACACCTGTAGATTCTAAATCAGCTTAATTAACTAGCCTACTCGTTTCTTCAACATGTTAATCAATGTCAATAGAAAGCATGCCTATATGATTCAAAATGCCCGTTTAAAGGTAGCTTACTGTTTTATTGCATTCCTAATCAATGATTAGATACCATGCTCATAGGACATCACTATTACACGTCTAGGAAAGCCTGTAGGCGATTAAAATTCTGCAACATATAAAATTGCGCTATGTTATCTGTGAATGCTCATATTCAACAGATCTAAAATCAGTAGGTAAACTAAATAGGACTTTCACACTTTGGTCCTAACTCAATATTGCATACTCTCTGCTCACCTAGATATCCTGTTCTAGGGCTTCTTTTAAATACCTAAAACTATGTTTAAGACGTGCACTTGTTTGCTCTATTTGTGGAGGTAAATGTGAGCCTTTAATTGTTCTCTCTTTAGTGCAGTCCTAATTGTTTTGGTTGACGCCTAGATTTTTCTCCTTTAAGTACCTTAGGATGTTCTAGAATGGCCTAAGATAGAGGTCCTAAATACCTCCAGGGCCACAAGGAAGTGACGGGTAATGCACGCCTAGGATATCTTTCAAGGTTGCTAGAACGCTTTAGGCTATGATCAAAGGGGAGGGAATTGGGTAGTAAGGATATGATGACTACACGCTAATGCCACGTGTATCCCCTCATTGAGAAGTGATTACCGGGTATTGTATGGGTATGATCCTGTAGGCTAACTAACCTAGGACCCCCCCTTTCCTAATTCCATATATGTTTAAATTTCATAAACTTTCTTCTCTTTACCTATACATGTGCAAATTGTTCAAATTTCTCTCGTGCTCCCATTACCTAAATTGTATTTGTATTTAGAATATGAAAATATGCCCTTATTTGTAAATACGTGTTGAAACTATTTACTTGTTCAAAATGACTGATTCATATAAGTTCGGTCGGGACCTATCGTTGTGGACCCCGGGGGGTGCCTAACACCTTCCCCTCAAGGTTATTTCGAGCCCTTACCCTAATCTCTGGTAATACAAACTAGTTGCATGAGTTAATTACTCTAGGTAACCAAACGCACCATAATCAGTTAGGTGGCGACTCTTCAAAATGCCCAATTCCCAATAAGAAAAAGAGTTGTTCTCCCCATGAATGTCGAAACCCGGACATTCTCCGCAAGGAGAAAAAAAGGGGGCACGACACACCATATATTTGATAAAAATATGAACATTCACCCTTATTAATCCTTGTTGCGGCGTGCAATCCAATCCCACCAGTACACTCTTATCACTCTCCTCACTATATATCACCCTTATTCCTCATATTGCAGCGTGCAACCCGATCCCACATGTGCACCTTTATTACTCCTTGTTGCAGCGCGCAACCCCATTCCACCAGACAATCACATTTCTCTCTTATTCCTTCTGTTGCAGCATGCAACCTGATCCCATCATATCTATACCAATCACACAATAAGAATAGAAATTTCACAGTTTAACTCAAAACCCTTCATATACCTTGAACCAAAACAACTAAAATCTATACAATTACAAAACTTCATCAATTAATACTACACAGCGACACCAACCAAAGTATATCATGAAGCACCAATCAACTTAAACCAACAATGTAATACAATGAAACTACGGAACACTTAATAACTTCAATATAGAAAACAACATTTAACAAGAAGCAATTAGACATAGAAGCACAATTAGGTATGTAATAGTTAAGACAGGGAACCAATATTAGGAACGGGGAAGGGAACATACTAAATAGATAATTTGGCGGCGCATAGGTACTCGTCACCTCACCTATACGCCACACACATGGATTTTCACATACTAATTAATTCGGGGATCCCTAATCCCTAAAGTCAAAGTTAGGCCAAACACTTACCTCGATTCCTTGTCCAAACCCAAGCCTCAATTATCGCTTTTCCTCTAGATTCCACCTCCAATCCACTCGTATCTAGTCATAATTAACTTAATAACATCAATTATCGCTAAAGAATTCAATTCCAATGCATAGTTTTAGTTTTCCAAAACTTTCCCCAAAAAGTCAAAAACGGACCCCGGGTCCGCTTGGTCAAAACTCGAGGTTCGGACCAAAACCCATTCACTCATTCACCCACGAGCCTAAATAAGTAATTAGTTTCGGAATCCGATCCCAAATCGAGGTCTAAATTCCTAAATTTGCAAAACCACCAATTTTTCCCAAAATCTCTATTTCTACCATGAAAGAACAAGATTTAGGGCTAGAAATCTAATGGGTGTTGATGAAAATTTAAGGAAATGAGTTTAAGAATACAAACCTATGATTTGGTGTTGAAATCCCTCTTCAAAAATCTCCCAAGATTGAGTTCTAGAGAAGAAGATGTGAAATTTTAAAGAAATCTCGACTGAGGTTCTATTTTAAAATCACTCGATAGGTCTTCTTCGCATTCGCGAAAAGCCTGTCGCATTCGCGATGCACAGCGGCCAAATGCCTTCGTGTTAGCAAGATACCCATCGCGCTCGCGAAGGAATACTCTCCCCAGTCTCTGCGTTCGCGAGCCTAGTGTCGCGTTCACGATGAGTAACTTTCACCTCCCCCAGGTCCCATGCTCCGCGTATGCGATAGCTTGGTCGCGTTCGCGAAGGGTAATTCCCCCAATGCTACACGTTCGCGACCAGTACATCGCGTTCGCATAGAAGGATTCCTTCCTCAGACCAATTAACTCTTCGCGTTCGCAAGAGTCCCTTCACGAACACGAAGAAGGAAATACAAGATGACAACAGAAGCCAAAAAAACCAGAATTTTCAAGTCTAAAACACCCCATAGCCTATCCGAAACTCACCCAATCCCTCAGGGCTCCAAACCAGACATGCACACAAGTTTTAAATATCATACGAACTTGCTCGTGCGATTAAATTACCAAAATAATATCTAGAATTACGAATTTAACACCATTTTGCATGAAATTTTCTAAGAAAGTTTTAAAACTTCTAAATTTTCAACCAAAGGTCTGAATCACGTCAAAACAGTCATGTTTCTCACCAAATTTCACAGATAGGATATAAATATCATAACGGACATGTACTGGGCTCTGAAACCACAATACGAACCCTGTACCAACAAGATCAATTATTAATCAAGTTCTTAAAACCTTTAAATTCTAGTTTAATAATTTCCATTAAAAATTTATTTTCTGGGCTAGGGACTTCGAAATTCGATTCCGGGAATACTCACGGGTTCCATATTTTACTACAGACCCACCGAGACCGTCAGCACAAGGGTGCAGGTCCGTTTATCCAAAACGTTGACCGAAGTCAACAAAAATTAACTTTTTAGGCCAAATATTGTTATTTCATAAATTTTCCAAATAAAGGCTTTTCAGACTGCGCACTCAAATCAAGGAGAGGTAAATGAGGGTTTTAAGGCCTCGGAATACGGAATTGGATTCTAAAATGGAAGATGACCTAAGAAGAATGCATGAAAAGTTGAACGAACAAAAGGCTACAAGAAAACTTGGCCGAGTATACAAAAGCTCATATGCCAATACGATTAGTAAAATTGTATGAAGTTTATAATTTAAAGTGTTTCGTGTTTATTTATTTGTTCCTAATTATTGATTCAACTTTATTTACTTAAAACACGTTTTTTCGCATTTGGTTTGAAGGCTAAAATGGAGAGAATACAATCTACTCAGGAAAGTGAAGATGGCAGTCATTCATTTGACGCTTTTGCATCAGTCATGGGACCTGAACATCTAGGTCGCGTGAGATTGTATGGACGAGGTGTTACCAAGACTGTATTAAAAGGGAAAAAAGGGAATCTTGGATCTTCTTATGAGAGGATGGAGCAGAAAATGAAGGAAATTGAAGAGAGGATACAACAAAGAATGCATGAAAAGTTGAAGAACAAAAGGATGCTATGGAACAAAATATTACAATGAATGTCAGCGCACGACTTCTGTGTTTGAACCTAGATTTGCGACTTGATCCTGACATGTTAACGTTCAGTGCACGTTCACCTGTAGAAGCTTCCTCTGCACAACAAGCTGTTGTTCAACTAAACGGTCGACCATCTACTGGTAGTAACAATCGAGGTCAGTACGTACCAAATGTTATACATCTTTTTATTTCTTGTTCTTCTCCTCCTTCCTTGCTTGGGATTTTGCTTTGGTTCAAGGAATTCCCTTTGACACTTTCACTGCCAAACAGTTCATTAGCTCAAACCTAATCCCATGTAAGTCTTTCTCTAACACTTTCACTGCCAGATATATAGAGGAGTTTGCTTTTTGAGAACATTTGCTCTTTCTCTCTATTAGCAAGTAAGGTGTTTTCCCTTTTCAAATGTGAAGTTTCTCTCATCTAGATGCTTTTGTGAGATCTGAATTTGGATGGATAAAGTGGGAAGTTACTGAAAATGAGTTGTGTTAGATTAATTTGAGTATGCGTGTTAAATGATTATACTCTACTTGTTTCTTTTTGCTTAAGGAACAATTGATGTTGGCTGCTAATTTGAAAAGCAACTAGTTGTTGGATTTCTTGCTGAATTAGCCACATAATTCTGGGTGCTGCTAGTGTCGTTATTGTCACGACCCAGAATTTCCATCTTCGGTAGTCGTGATGACGCCTACTCGTAGAATCTAGGCAAGCCACACAATTAGAATCCATAAATCTTTTGTTTTAATTCTACATTTGCCAATTAAATCAACAGGAGATAAATAACTAAACAACAGCGGAATTTAAAATTTAGCGGAAGAGTTAAACAAAGTAAACCAAATTAACAAGGAAATCCACATACGCCTCTACCCATGACTGGTTTCATAACACTCACGGACTATCTAAGATTACTACATACAACCGTCTGAAACAAGGAATAAAGTCTGTCTTGGATACAAAAGGAAACAGATCATAAATAGAAATAGAGGAGATGCCGGGTCTACGGACACCTGCAGGAATACCTCAGAAATTTCATGGACTGAAGAATAGCTCTCGAACTACTGTTGCGCACCGTATGCTATGCCGGTACCTGGATCTGTGCAAAAGAGCACAGAGTGTAGCATCAGCACAACCGACCCGATGTGCTGGTAAGCGTCTAGCCTAACCCCGGCGAGGTAGTGACGAGGCTAGGACCAGACCACCAAATAAACCTGTGCAGTTATATGATATACAACGGAAAGTAAAGTAGGAATAAACAAGTAGAGGTGGGAGGGGGAAACATGCTCCGGGGAATAACATGTTCAAATAGAATATCAAGAGAACTATAAAGGAAACAAAATCCAACCACTAACAAGAATAAAGAAAACAAGGCAGATTTCACTTTCTTTTCACATCTTGTTGCAGGCGTGCAACCTGCTCCCATTTCCTGTATCTCGTGGTAGGTGTACCACCCGCTCCCGTGTCATTATATCTTTGTTGTGGCGTGCAACCCGATCCGTATATAATACTGTTATGGCGTGCAACCCAATCCATATATAATACTATTGCGGCATGCAACCAGATCCATATATAATACTGTTGTGGCGTGCAACCCGATCCATATATAATACTTTTGCAGCATGCAACCCGATCCATATATAATACTATTGCGGCGTGCAACCCGATCCATTTATAACACTGTTGCAGCATGCAACCTGATCCACATATAATACTGTTGCGGCATGCAACCCGATCCATATACAATATTTACCATTATAACGAGAGTCCTGACAAGGGATCAATAAGGTCCACACTATCCCGGCAAAGGAACTCAACTATCCACATATATATGTCCCGACAAGGGAGAATTAGCTATAACCAAACCTGTTCCAATATCTAGCTACCACAGCTATAACCAAACTTGTTCCGATATCTAACTACCACAGCTATAACCAACCCTATACAACATCTGACTACTACAACTATAACCAAACTTGTTACTACACCTAACTACCTCAGTTATAACCAACCTTTTACAACACCTAACTGCCTCAGCTATAACTACAGTCATCACTCAATATAAAGAATCATTAACCTAAGCATTCGTTATATCAATTAAGAACACAATGCAAGGGAACCACAACTCAACAATAGCCCGCCAAGGGGGCAACATAATGATCTCTTCTCTTTCTCACTTTTTCTTCACAATTCTCTTCACAACTCGAGCCAATGCCCTAGAGGTTCAATTATCACCTATACTTTCGCAATTTGTTCTACAACTGGAGCCGACACTCCTCAATGTTCATAAGTCACAATTCTTTCCAAACTTTACACAACAAATAGAAATACTCACCAAGGCATGGATGATACATCAAAGTCATGAAAATCACAATATAAGACTCACGGTCATGCTTGACACCAACGTATAGATACTCGTCACCATGCCTATACGTCGTACTCAACAAAAAACACATAGCAAATATGACTCGACTCCTAATCCCTCAAGCTAAGGTTAAACCGAACACTTACCTCAAACTTCCACGGCCAATTCAATCCACATCAACCATTTTCCCTCTCGAATTCGGCTCCAAATCAATAAAATATATACAATAACGACTTCATAACATCAATACTTGCTAAACATATCAAACCCGATGCCTAATTATAGATTTCTAAGCTTTCTTCCCAAAATCCCAAAAATCGACCTGGGGCCCGCTTGGTCAAACCATGAGGTTCGGACCAAAATCAAATCCCCCATTCACCCACGAGCCCGAATATATATTTGTTTCAAATTCGACCCCAAAACGAGGTCTAAATCAAGAAAAATTAAAAAGCCCTAACCCAACCCATTTCTCTAATTTTTACCCTTAATTACATATTTTAGGCTTAGGAATTCATTAGATGTTGAAGAAAAAGGAAGGAAACAAGCAAGGATTACTAACCCAAGAAGTCTTTGGTGAATGATAGCTTTAATGGACACCTAAGGACCTTGGAGAAGAAAGGGTTCATGAATGTTTATGAAAATCCTGCAACAACACTATTCTGGAAATTTAGAATATAACTGGGCGAAATTGTTCTACACAATTGTGGGCAAGAGGATGCGATCGCATAGGGTAAAGTTTGATGTGCACTACGATCGCGGGCATAAGGTTGTGATTGCATAGAGTAGAAATGCTGAGCATTGCGATCGCGGACAGTTACATGCGATCGCACAGAAGAAAAAAAATGAAAGTTGTGCTATGTACAATGCGATCGCGGAGAGGAGAATGCGATCACATAGAAGGATTTGTGAACCCATGAAGTTTGCTCTATGCGATCGCGGCCCTTCTTATGCGATCGCATAGAGGAAATCACTGGACACAGATGACAACATTTTTCTGCAACTTTTCTAAGTCTAAAACCACTTCGAAACACATCCGAATCACACCCGAGCCCTCAGGGTTCGTAACCAAACACATGAACAAACTCAACAACATCCTACGAACTTAACCGTGCGATCAAATCGCCAAATTAACATAAAAAACAATGAATCAATCCTCAAAATCAAGAGTTTTTCTTCAAACTTCATTAAGTTTCAAATTTAGAACTTTAAGCCTGAACCACGTCAAAGGACGTCGTTTTTCACCAAAGTTCATTGAAACATCTTAAATCATATATAAGGCTATACCAAGCGCCGGAACCAAAATACGGGCCCGATACCAACACTTTCTAATAGATTTCCATTTCAAATTTCCTTAAACAATTTAAGAACAATTTTACATAAAAATTCATTTCTCAGCCTTGGACCTCGGAATTCGATTTTGGGCATACGCCCAAGTCCCATATTTTCCTACGGACCCTCTGGGACAGTCAAATCACGGGTCCGGATCCGTTTACCCAAAATATTGGCCGAAGTCAAATTTATTCATTTTAACACAAACATTTAGCATATTTCACAGAATTTCATATTTAAGCTTTCCGGCTACGCGCCCGGACTATGCACGCAAATCGAGGCAACTCTAAATGAGGTTTTCAAGGCCTCGGAAGCACAGAATTAATTTAAAACAGGTGATGATCCTTTTGGGTCGTCACATTCTCCACCTTTAAAAAAACCTTTCGTCCTCGAACGGGCAGAAGAACGAAGTACCTGAGTCGGGGAAAAGATGAGGAAAACGGCTCCGCATATCAGACTCGAACTCCCAGGTCGATGCCTCAGGAGGCTGACATCTCCACTGAACACGAACCGAAGGAAAACTCTTGGTTCCCAACTGACGAACCTGCCGGTCTAGAATAGCTACCGGCTTCTCCTCATAGGACAAATCCTTGTCCAACTGGACAGTGGTCAAATCTAAAACGTGGGTTGGGTCGCTGTGATACCTCCGAAGCATGGACACATGAAACACTGGATGCACGGATTATAAGCTCAGTGGCAAAGCAATTCTATGAGACACCTCTCCCACTCAATCAAGAATCTCAAACGGACTAATGAACCTAGGGCTAAGCTTGCCCTTCTTCCCAAACCTCATTACACCCTTCATAGGCGACACTCAGAGAAATACCCGCTCACCAACCATAAATGCCACATCTAGAACCTTGCGATCTACATAACTCTTTTGCATAGACTGAGTTGAACGAAGCCTATCCTGAATGATCTTGGCCTTATCTAAGGCCTACTGAACCAAATCCTTACCCAACAATCGAGCCTCTCCCATCTCAAACCATCCAACCGGAGACCGACACCGCCTACCATATAATGTCTCATAAGGAGCCATCTGGATGCTCGACTGGTAGCTGTTGTTGTAGGCAAACTCCGCTAAAGGCAAGAACTGATCCCACGATCCTCCAAAGTCAATAATACAAGCTCGGAGCATATCCTCCGAAATCTGAATAGTTCGCTCTGACTAATCGTCCGTCTGGGGATGAAATGTTGTGCTCAACTTAACCCGTATGCCCAACTCTCGCTGAACTACTCTCCAGAAGCGCGAGGTAAACTGCGTACCTTGGTCCGAAATGATAGATACGGGCACACTATAAAGGCAAACAATCTCTCGAATGTAGATCTCAGCAAACCTCTCAAAAGAATAGGAGACTGCCACAAGAATGAAATGCGCTGACTTGGTCAGCCTATCAACAATGACCCAACTGCATCGAACTTCTTCCGAGTCAGCGGAAGTCTAATAACAAAGTCCATAGTAATCCGCTCCCACTTCCAATCGGGGAGCTCAATCCTCTGAAATACACCACCAGGCCTCTGATGCTCGTACTTAACCTACTGATAATTCAAACAACGAGCCACATATGCTACGATATCCTTCTTTATTCTACGCCACCAGTAATGCTACTGCAAATCCTGATACATCTTCACGCTGCCTGGATGAATAGAGTACTGGGAGCTATGAGCCTCCTCCAAAATTCACTCTCGGAGCCCATCCACATTAGGCATACATACTCGACCCTACAATCTCAGCACTCCATCATCATCTAAGGTAACATGCCTGGCACCTCCACGCTGTACCGTGTCTATAAGGACACAAATAGGGATCATCATACTGTCGATCACAGATACGCTCCAATAATGAAGAACGAGCGACCGTGCAAGCTAATACATGACTAGGCTCAGAAACATCCAGTCTTGCGAACTGATTGGCTAACGCCTGAACATCCAAAGCAAGCGGCCTCTCACCGACCAGAATATAAGCGAGACTGCCCATATTGGCTAACTTCCTACTCAATGCATCGGCCACCACATTGGCCTTTCCCGGGTGATATAAGATAGTGATATCATAATCCTCCAACAACTCCAACCACCTTCTCTTCCTCAAATTCAACTCCTTTTACTTGAACAAGTATTGAAGACTCTTGTGATCCGTGAACACCTCACATGCCACGCCATACAGATAATGCCTCCAAATCTTCAATGCGTGAACAATGGCCGCCAACTCTAAATCATGAACCGGATAGTTCTTCTCATGAATCTTCAACTGCCTTGAAGCATAGGCAATGGCGTTACCATCCTGCATCAACACTGCTCCAAGCCCAACACGGGATACATCACAATAGACTGTATATGGCCCTGAACCTGTGGGCAAAACCAACACCGATGCCGTAGTTAGAGCTGTCTTGAGCTTCTGAAAGCTCGCCTCACACTCATCCGACCATCTGAACTAGGCACCCTTCTAGGTCAACCTGATCATTAGGGCTGCATCAGCCAGAACCCACACTTGGAGAACTTAGCATATAACTGACTATCCCTCAAAGTCTGAAGAACCACTCTAAGGTGTTGCTCGTTCTGTTCCTAGCTGCGGGAATATATCAATATATCATCAATGAAGGCTATCACAAACGAGTCCAAATAAGGCTTGAACACTCGGTTCATCAAATCCATAAAAGTTGATGGGGCATTATCAACCCGAATGACATAACCAAGGACTCATAATGCCCGTACCGAGTGCGGAAAACTGTCTTAGGGACATCGGATGCCCTAATCCTCCACTAATGGTAGCCAGATCTCAAGTCAATCTTGGAAAATACCTTGGCACCCTGAAGCTGATCGAACAAATCATCAATCCTCGGCAGCGGATACTTATTATTGATCGTTACCTTGTTCAATTGCCGAAAATCAATACACATTCTCATTGACCCATCCTTCTTCTTGACAAATAACACCGGCGCACCCCAAGGTGAAACACCGGGTCTAATGAAACCCTTCTCAAGCAAATCCTACAACTATTCCTTTTAGGTCTTTCAACTCCAGCGGGGCCATACGATATGGTGGGATAAAAATGGGTTGAGTGCCCGAAACCAGATCAATGCATAAATCAATGTCCCTGTCGAGTGGCATACCCGGCAAGTCTAAAGGAAAAACATTAGGGAACTCACAAACAATGGGCACCGAATCAATAGAGGGAACCTCAGCACTAGAATCACGAACATATGCTAAATAGGCCAAACACCCTTTCTCGACCATATGTCGAGCCTTCACATATGATATACACTGCGGGTAGAATGACCAGGATTCCATCTCCACTCTAAATAAGGCTTACCCGGTAAAGCTAAGGTCACAGTCTTGGCATGACAGTCCAAGATAGCGTGGTAAGGTGATAACCAGTCCATCCCCATATAACACTGAATTCATCCATGTCCAGAAGAAGCAAATCTACACGAGTCTCAAAACCTCCAATCACCATTATACATGAACAATGGACACGACCCACCATAATAGAATCACTAGGCACGGCCGGATACGGTGCAAAATAAAATCGAAGCTTCTCTACCACAAACCAGAACAATACATGCACCTCCACCTCTAATACCTTTACCTCCACCTCTAGCATCTCTGCCTCCACCTATAATACCTCTGACTTCACCTGAGTGATGTGTAGAAACTCCTCTAGAAATAGCTACATCAACTGCTCCCAAGTCAAAGTTGGCGATCCGGCTAGTCTAGCCAAGCGATAGTCTCTCTACCAAGTCTTGGCGGATCCTCAGTAGATGCACCGCTGAATGTAATAGTAAAGAGCTTGGGAAACTTATCCAATCTCCACAAAGCCTCCGATGACGTGGCTGATATATCACCAGTCTGTGATGCTGCTCGGCAGAAGAAGTGGTACATGACCTTGACATTCGCAAAAGTACAAGAGTAGAGGTTTCAATCTGGCACTAAGAGAACAATATCGCACGACAGGAAAGAATAAAAGTGAAACATTTCCTAACTCGGTAGCCTCTGGGAGATAAATACAGACGTCTCTGTACCGATACCTCAGACTCTACTAAGTATGTCCGTGAGTTGTGATACCTATGCAACCTAGAGCTATGATACCAACATGTCACGACCCGGAATTTCCACCTTCGGGAGTCGTGATGGCGCCTACTCGTAGAAGCTAGGCAAGCCACACATTTAGAATCCAAAAATCTTTTGTTTTAATTCTACGTTTGCCAATTAAATCAACAAGAGATAAATAACTAAACAACATCGGAATTTAAAATTTAGTGGAAGACTTAAACGGAGTAAACCAAATTAACAAGGAAATCCGCATACGCCTCTACCCAAGACTGGTGTCACAACACTCACGGACTATCTAAGATTACTACATACAACCGTCTGAAACAAGGAATAAAGTCTGTCAAGGATATAAAAGGAAACATATCATAAATAGAAATAGAGGAGATGCCGGGCCTGCGGACGCCTGCAGGAATACCTCGGGAATCTCGTGGACAGAAGACTAGCTCTCGAACTACTGCTGCACACCGTATGCTACTCCGGTACCTGGATCTGTGCAAAAGAGCACAGAATGTAGCATCAGCACAACCGACCCCATATGCTGGTAAGTGTCAAGCCTAAACCCGGCGAGGTAGTGACGAGGCTAGGACCAGACCACCAAATAAACCTGTGCAGTTATATGATATACAACGGAAAGTAAAGCAGGAATAAACAAGTAGAGGTGGGAGGGGCAAACATGCTCCAGAGAATAACAGGTTAAAACAGAATATCAAGAGAACTACAAAGAAAACAAAATCCAACCACTAACAAGAATAAAGAAAACAAGGCAGATTTCACTTTCTTTTCACATCTTGTTGCAGGCGTGCAACCCGCTCCCATTTCCTGTATCTCGTGGTAGGTGTACCACCCGCTCCCATGTCATTATATCTTTGTTGCGGCGTGCAACCCGATCAGTATATAATACTGTTGTGGCGTGCAACCCGACCCATATATAATACTGTTGCGGCATGCAGCCCGATCCATACATAATACTGTTGCGGCGTGCAACCCGATCCATATATAATACTGTTGCGGCGTGCAACCCTATCCATTTATAATACTGTTCCAGCATGCAACCTGATCCATATATAATACTGTTGCGGCATGCAACCCAATCCATATACAATAGTTTTCATTATAACGAGAGTCCTGACAAGGGATCAATAAGGTCCATACTATCCCGGCAAGGGAACTTAACTATCCACATATATATGTCCCGGCAAGGGAGAATTAGCTATAACCAAACCTGTTCCAATATCTAGCTACCACTGCTATAACCAAACTTGTTCCGACATCTAACTACCACAGCTATAACCAACCTTATACAACATCTGACTACCACAACTATAACCAAACTTGTTACTACACCTAACTACCTCAATTATAACCAACCTATTACAACACCTAACTACCTCAGCTATAACTATAGTCATCACTCAACATAAAGAATCATTAACCTATGCATCCGTTATATCTATTAAGAACACAATGCAAGGGAACCACAACTCAATAATAGCCCGCCAAGGGGGCAAAATAATGATCTCTTCTCTTTCTCACTTTTACTTCACAATTCTCTTCACAACTCGAGCCAATGCTCTAGAGGTTCAATTATCACTTATACTTTCGCAATTTGTTCTACAACTGGAGCCGACGCTCCTCAATGTTCATAAGTCACAATTATTTCCAAAACTTTACACAACAAACAGAAATACTCACCAAGGCATGGATAATACAGCGAAGTCATGAAAATCACAATATAAGACTCACGGTCATGCTTGACACCATCGTATAGATACTCGTTACCATGCCTATACGTCGTACTCAACAAGAAACACATAGCAAATATGACTCAAGTCCTAATCCCTCAAGCTAAGGTTAAACCGAACACTTACCTCAAACTTTCACGACCAATTCAATCCACAACAACCGCTTTCTCTCTCGAATTCGGCTCCAAATCAATCAAATCTATACAATAACGGCTTCATAACATCAATACATGCTAAACAAATCAAACCCGATGCCTGATTATAGATTTCTAAGCTTTCTTTCCAAAATCCCAAAAATCGACCCGGAGCCCGCTTGGTCAAACCACGAGGTTCGGACCAAAATCAAATCCCCCATTCACCCACGAGCTCGAATATATGATTTGTTTTCAAATTCGACCCCAAAACGAGGTCTAAATTAAGAAAAATCAAAAAGCCCTAACCCTACCCATTTCTTTAATTTTTACCCTTAATTACATGTTTTAGGCTTAGGAATTCATCATATGTTGAAGAAAATGGAAGGAAACAAGCAAGGATTACTAACCCAAGAAGTCTTTGGTGAAGGATAGCTTCAATGGACGTCTAAGGACCTTGGAGAAGGAGTTCGTTAATGTTTATGAAAATCCTGCAACAACACTGTTCTGGAAATTAAAAATATAACTGGGCGAAATTGTTCTACGCAATTGCGGGCAAGAGGATGCAATCGCATAGGGTAATGTTTGATGTGCACTACGATCGCGGGCATTAGGTTGCGATTGCATAGAGCAGAAATTCTGAGCACTGCGATCGTGGGCAATTACATGCGATCGCACAGAAGAAAAAAAATTGAAAGCTGGGCTTTGTACAATGCGATCGCGGAGAGGAGAATGTGATCGCATAGAAGGATTTGTGAACCCTTGAAGTTTACTCTATGCGATCGCGGCCCTTCTTATGCCATCGCATAGAGGAAATCACTGGACACAGATGACAACATTTTTCTGCAACTTTTCTAAGGCTAAAACCACCCCGAAATACATCCGAATCACACCCGAGCCCTCGAGGTTCCTAACCAAACACATGAACTTACTCAACAACATCCTACGAACTTAACCGTGCGATCAAATCGCCAAATTAACATAAAAAACAATGAATCAAACCTCAAAATCAAGAGTTTTTCTTCAAATTTCATTAAGTTTCAAATTAGAACTTTAAGCCTGAAACACGTCAAACGACGTCCGTTTTTCACCAACTTTCACAGAAACATCTTAAATCATATATAAGACTATGCCGAGCGACGGAACCAAAATACGGGCCCGATATCAACACGTTCTAATAGATTTCCATTTCAAATTTCCTTAAACAATTTCAAAAAATAATTTTACATAAAAATTCATTTCTCGGCCTTGGACCTCAGAATTCGATACCGGGCATACGCCCAAGTCCAATATTTTTCTACGGACCCTCCGGGACCGTCAAATCACGGGTCCGGATCCGTTTACCCAAAATGTTGGCCAAAGTCAAATTTATTTATTTTAACACCAAAATTTAATATATTTCACAGAATTTCATATTTAAGCTTTCCGGCTACGCGCCCAGACTGCGCACACAAATCAAGGCGACTCTAAATGAAGTTTTCAAGGCCTCGGAAGCACAGAATTAATTTAAAACAGGTGATGACCCTTTTGGGTCGCCACAGTTATCTTATTTGATCACGTAAACTGAAACCTGCAGGATTTCAAGATTAAAAACTACAAAATTCTAAGATGTGGATTTAAAATTGAGGGGTTGGTCAAAAAAGTGAAACATGCATTTTGTTCTTACCTGTCAGATTGAAGTTGAGCTCAGTCGTAATAGCAGCAAGTGCACAACCACCAATAATAGGCATAAGTGAAAGGTACACTGGCAATGGGAAAGTTTCACCCAAAAGTAAACTTGAAACCAAAACACTGAAAGCAGGCTCTCCACTCTTAATTATGTGAGTAAATGAAACTGCAACTTTTGACAGCCACATGCCCAATTGTGTGTGCCACAGCAACCTAAAAACAGTACAAGAAACATTTAGAACCTGAGTTTCAATGTCCAAAAATGAACTTCTAAAGATTCATAATTCATTAGATGTATCAGAAACTAATTGTGGATTCTTAGCTCATGTAAACTCAACATGTATAAGAACATAAATAATCATATTCCTAATCAAATATGAATATCCAAAATACTTAGCTTGTTTTATTAGGGATTGTTAAGCTAGTTGTTGTGTAGTTCCTTTGTTTGTTCTCTGTGTGTTAATGGTTTAAATTGAACTAATTCATCCAATAGTAAAGGAGTGTTGTACATACAAGCATACTCTGGTGCAAGGTACCCAAAAGTTCATGCTAGCTTTGTCTCGACGGAGTACTTCCCATCAGGTGCATTTTTAACCAATCCAAAATGGGACCAAAGTTTGAGTAATTTTATTATTATTGGCAAGAAACAGTTGCAATTCTTTCGATAAAAGTCTATCTTTTCCAAGTTCTCCTTCTATCTCGTTTAGAACCAACGAATGCAATCTTACCTTGTTCAGATATAACATTAGTATGATACGGCCTTTCTTTGTAATAAACATGTGAGATCTTAAGAAAAATATTCCATCAGAGTAATTTATTACACTGTTGTTTTCGTCGAATACACCAGACTCCCAATGGTTTCTCTTTATTTTGCTGAACAAATTCCGATCTTTGACTCTTATGGCTTTTTTTTGATCTGTTTAATGTTCTTCAGCAGACTGTGAACTATACATCTGAGGACCTATATAGAATAGTGTGTCTTGTGGTGGCATTGAAGTTGAAAGGGTTTGAGTTGGAATTACTTTTATTCATATCCGTAGGAGTCAAAATGGCTTGAACGAGAATCCATCCTGCAAAGATTGTCCATATCATTAAAAGTTTAATGTTCTTCAGCAGACTATGAACTATACATCTGAGGACCTATATAGAATAGTGTGTCTTGTGGTGGCATTGAAGTTGAAAGGGTTTGAGTTGGAATTACTTTTATTCATATCCGTAGGAGTCAAAATGGCTTGAACGAGAATCCATCCTGCAAAGATTGTCCATATCATTAAAAGTTTAATGTTCTTCAGCAGACTATGAACTATACATCTGAGGACCTATATAGAATAGTGTGTCTTGTGGTGGCATTGAAGTTGAAAGGGTTTGAGTTGGAATTACTTTTATTCATATCCGTAGGAGTCAAAATGGCTTGAACGAGAATCCATCCTGCAAAGATTGTCCATATCATTAAAAGTTTACCTTTGGATCAACTACTTGAAACTCTGTATTGATACAATCATTTCGTAAACCTTTTTTTTTCATAGCAATTAATAATTTTATTTATAGGTGGAGTAGATCAAGAAATAGATGATGAAGACGATGAAGAACTAGACCTTACTTGAGATGAATTTTGATTTGTTATAGATGAATATTCTAGGAATCTTTTGGTACCAACATTTTTTGAAACTTATTTACCGTCTTGAAATGTACTAAATTTATGCACTCATGGGGTAGAACATTTGCTTTATGGATGTTATTTACTTGATGGATAATTTTATATAATTACTAGTTTCATTTTATGATGTATTTAAATTTTAGTGTTATTATAATTTATTGTGTGTGTAAATATTTATTTATAACACGGTGCTATATTTTGGTTTTAACTGAACTGATATAATAGCCTACTAGAACCGTTGCAATAGTATACAAATGACGTTCCAGTAGACAATATAAACTGTTGAAATAGGTCCCATACACTGTTCCAAAGTGATCTACAAACTGTTCCAAATGCAAATATAATTGTTACGATAGCTTAACGAAACCGTTGCTATATCCAACATAACCTTAGCAATAGCTTACATAAATATTGCTTTAAATAATATGGCAACGGTTAAGGACCGTTGTATAAACTATATAGTAACGATTTGAAACTGTTCCAATTGAAAAAATTAATCGTTCCAACAGAGAAAGGAAAAACGGTTGCGATAGACGTATCTATTGTCACGGAGACGTAAACCGTTACAAGAACCGTTCCAGTAGACCTATGGGCACGCCGGCTGATGTGACGGTCTGTAAACCGTTCCAAAATCCCTACGACAATGGTTTGACAGTCTGTGGGGACGGTTTTGCAACCGTTACCGTAGACCAATTTTTCAGTAGTGCCTTTTGGGTCATCACAATTAATAAATATTATTAAGAATAAACTAGTAAAAGTCTTAGTCAAACTAAAAGTTCTTTTAAGCTAAAAAGTCATAAGTTGGGGATGACTAACTTATGAATTATGACAGCTTTTAACTTATAAGCACTTATTTTATAAGCGCTTATTTTATAAGCGCTTTGGGTGTTTACCAAACACATAGATAAATCAAAAAGTACTTATAAACTAGTTTGTTCATTCTTCTACCTACTTCTCGATATCGAAGAGATCTAAATTGTTGATCGCATCTCACATATAGCTACTGTCCAACGCAGATTAGTAATGAAACTGAGCCTTTTGGATGCATTATTAGCTGCCAGAGAGAGGAGCAGTATATATAAATAATTTTTTTTTTCTGACAATAGCCTTCATTGAATTAAATAAAGATATGAAATATAATAGGTTATACATCAAGATGAGTTTCTTCACTTACATATAACTAGGGGGCGGCAATTTAAGTCCAACCCACTCAGAGATATGAATTGGGCTGCAAATATTTTAACTCATGTGCGTATTTGGGTTGCAAAAATTGCACGGGGCGCCCTATTTGGGCGCCTCCTTTTAACCTGTAGCCGCTTTGTCTTTTTGTTTGTACCCGTACCCATTTTTTTGTTAAAAGCCATTTGAAAAGACTATTTTGCCCTACTTTATTCAAAGACTACTTTCTCTCCAAGTATACTCACTCTAGTCCTCTTCTCTCTCTGTCTCTCTGTCTCCCGTTATTCGCGCTCTTCTCTGAAATCAAAGGGTTTTTCGTCGTTGTTTCTAATTTTCAACTGCTAGTCGTTCGCGTTCTTCTCTGAAATCAAAGGATTTTTGTCGTTGTTTCGAATTTTCAACTGCTAGTCGTTGTTGTTCCCACATTACGATTTAATCACAGGTACATTGCATTAACTTTCTGGGTTTTATTTTACGATTTAATTTCTGATTTTGGATTTGATAGGGTTTTTACGTTTGTACTTTTAGGTTTTTCGAACGACTGTTTATGTTGTTAATGAAAATTCTATAAATTCTTCTGTGATTATACGTTCAAATTTTTAAAAAGTTTCAGAGTTAAACAGATGATAATGATACCTTAGATATGAGCTAAAGTTTTTTTCATGTTTTGGCATTATTTTTGGATTTGAATTTGTGTTTTTGTTTTTTTGCTGAATGTTTTGTCAGAATTAAGTTTTTTGTGTTTGTAACTGGTGAATTTGTATTTGTTACTGGTAGAACTGAAGTTTTTTTTAATAACTATCGAACTTCGGCTCAAGAGCTGAGGTTTTTTTAATAACTTTCAAACTTCGGCTCAAGAACTGAAATTTTTTTTTTTATAACTTTCGAACTTCTGCTCAAGAGCTGAAGTTTTTTTTTATACCTGTAGAACTTAGGCTCTAGAGCTGAAGTTTTTTTTTATACCTGTAGAACTTCAGCTCAAGAGTTGAAGTTTTTTTGAAGTTTTTGTTTTATGCTTGTTGAACTTAAGCCTTCTTAGATGTTGAAGTTTTTAATATAATGTCCTGATGTTATTATTTGTATCTTTACTTTTTTTTTGGACAGATGGCTCCTAAAGCACCTAAAGATCCTAAAGCACCTAAAGTAGCTAAACAAGGCGAAACACCTAAAAACCCTAGACTACCTAATGAATTACCACCAGGTCCTTATGTCCCTCCTCCTCCACCTACAAGACCAGGACAAAGATATTATGAGTATACAGAATGGTTTAACTCAAAGGGTTACTGGAAGGGGAACCATGAGTTGAAGACTTTAATTGCAACTTTCTTGACTCCTACACAAAGGGTTAAGCTTACTAATGGTCCATTTAGATACATTGTTGCTATGGAGAATTTGAAATGCAGCATGAAGTTGGTTCATTGTCTGTGTCTTTCTCGAATATTCACGAATGATCGAGACTCCATTAGTTTCAAGATTTTTGGGCATGATGTGTCCTTCACCCATCAAAACTTTCACATTATGTGTGGTTTGCTGATCACATCACATAATATTGAAAAGCCATTTAGTCGAGAGAGCACTATTCTGAATCGCTATTTTCGTAAGTCCAAGGGTGTGACTTTGAAGGACATTCGAAGTTTTATGACTATCAATCAAATTCCAAAGGATGTTGTGAATCATGCACACGTATGCGAGAGTGATGATGATGCGGTTAAGCTTATGGAAATTCTTATCGTAGAGTCTATTCTGTTTGGGAAAAATACCGAGGCATGTGTGAGTGAGGAGTATGCATCTATCATTGAAGACGAGAAGATTTCTGCTGAATATTGTCACACCTCCTGTTTACACGCCTACCCCGAGGGTAATGCATAAGGGAGTTTTTCCAAATTAAGTGATAATATTCGAAATGAGATTATTTATTTATTTCAGAGTCGCCACTTGGGAAAGGTTTGGCTTTTGGTGTCCCAAGTCACCGGTTTATCTTGAATCCCAATTCGAGGAAAATATCCGACTTTCCAAATAAAGTCTGCGAACCAGAAATTCTAAGTAAGGAATTCTGTTGACCCGAGGTAAGGTGTTAGGCACCCCCGGATCCAGTAGTTCTAGCACGGTCGCTTAAATTATTGTAATGGCTAAATATCTGATTTTAAAACATGTTCAATACTATAATGCAATTT
>MU730442.1:4354-35940 GCA_026770625.1 Nicotiana glauca
ATAAAAATGCAAAACTATTCTCTAAGTCCTTAAGAATAAAAAGGCAAGAATAGAATAAATAGAAGTAATAAAAACTTCTTAATATATTTAAAAAGTAAACTAAGTACAAAACTTAGTCATCAAAGTGTTTTATACAAATGCCCCATTATAAGAACTGAGGAATTTTTCCAAAATATCCCTTAAAACAAACTAAGGGATTAACCATCATTTTTCAATAAAAGAAAAAGTTAAGTTATAAAAAATGGTCACTGGGAGGCAGGAGCATCAGAAGTAACGATGCTAGTTTCGGAAGGAACTTGAGCTGCAGGAACTGTGTCAACTTGAATCGAGGTAACAGGATCGATGATGGGAGCAAGAGTCATAGAAGTTTCAACTTCTGAAACCTGAGTCACGGTAGCTTCATCCTCGGGAACTAGAGTTATGGGCGCGGTATTCTCGTCTTCAAGATCTTCAGTCCCAGCTACTTCAAGTTCAAGATTTTCAGCTACGGGGGCTTCAACTGCAGGAGAAGGAGAGTCTAATGGTTGTTAAGTCTTTTCAATAGTCTCTAAGACCTTAGCCAATTCTGACTTTAAATCGAAGTTTTCCTCGCTAGCTTCAGTTAAGGCATCACGCCAAGAATTCAGAAAAGTCCAAGTTACTTCAATATCCAACTAAATTGGAGAGTGGCTCATGAAGCTAAATTGGAGGCAGTAAATTAGAAGGGGCAATTTGAAAGTGCTCAAATAGCCTTGGAAGATTTGCAGGAGAGTAGGAACCAGCTAGAGCAGTAGAGGCGTGCACTTACCTCGGAGTTGGCTGTGGCTAAGGCTTCTTCAATCCAAATAGAGAAGGACAAAGAGTGCCTTGAGTTTTCTTTCTCGGATCAGTTGTCAAAGGAGAGTGAAGAGATTAGAGAGCTTAGGGCACTTCTTAACCAAAAAGAGGTTTATGCGGGGGAGTTGGTACAAAATCTGACACAAGCTTAAGAAAATTTGAGAATCTCTTCAGATAAGGTTCGTGCCTGCAAAAGAGAGATTCTGCCCATCAACTCTGTACCAATAAAATTAGCCTGCAAGCAACAGAGAAAAAAAGTAAGAATCTAAAGGTAAAAAAAAAGACTTTTTAAATAAGTAAGAAAACTACCTTCAGAGTGGAATGGACAATATCGTTCATTAGGGTCAAGCAGCTGTGGCTGTCCATCTTCTCTTTTTCAATTGAGCCAGTCAAAGGCCCAAGCCATACGTCTGCTTGACCGGATTTTCTCAAGAGGCTGCTATTTACGAGAACTTCTATAGTCACGCTCCTCAAAGCAGCACTTCTACTTCTAGAACCTGCTTCTATATGTTGAAAAGTAGAAGGGGGAGCTATGGAAGGTGGAGCGGTAGAGGAAGTGAAAACAGCAGAATGAGGAATAGAAGCAAGTGGAGTAGGTAAAGAGGAAGTTGCAGGTAGAGGAAGAATGGACGAGACTGGAGTAGAGAAAGAAGAAAGGGGAAGTTCATCCAAAACTGGACCTAACTCACCACCTTCAAAGCCCCCAGCAAAAAGTTCTCTAATAGACTCATGAGTGTCTTGGGGGGCAATATCGTCATCAGAGACGAGGAGAACAGTTTCACTAGGAGAGGTACGAGGAGGCGAGGCTTCAACTTCATCATCAACTTCGTCGTCAGACACGATACGCCTCCTAACCTTTTGCCTATGGATCAAAGAATTGTCCTCTCCCCCTTCTTCTTCAGGGTCCTCATCCATGAATTTTCTCTTCGCTAGAATACTCTGAGCTCTACCTAAGTTGAGATAAGCTTCTGAAGAGGCACGAGTGGCTGCCATAGTTTCTGCAACAATTCCTCTTATTGAAAATCCTGATAAAAAGGATAAAGATTGAATCAATAGAGAGAAAATTTTACATACGAGAAGATAAAAAAAAAGAGAAACAAAAATTCTTACCATGGGTTTTTACTTTCCAACCGTGACGATTGGAAATAGACTTCGAAGACCTAGCCTCCATAGGCACAATTTTTAATAGCTTATCTACCCAACCATGAAAATCAGGGATGGGATCCACAATTCCTATGGTTGCTACAAAAAAGTAGAAGAAAGTAAAATTAGAAAAGGAGCTGATTTTAAGAAAAGAGATATGAAAAAAGAAGAAAACTTACGTGCAAGGTTCCACTTTTCAGGAAAGGGAATGTTATCTTCACCCACCAAACCCACCGTGGGTACAGCAACAAACCGGGCATACCAGCCACGGTCTTTATCATCTTCAGGGCTCACTAAAACCCTTTTACTCCTCGCTACTAAGGTGAAAACACTGTTGTGGAATAGCCTGGGGGAGTAAAGATGAATAAGGTGGGGGAAGGTAAAATCAACGCCAGCCTTATTCGACAAATATCTTAAACAAGCCACAGCTCTCCAAATGAGTGGGCCAATCTGTGCCAAGCAAACCTTGAAAAAATGGCAGAAGTCAAGAATTACAAGATCGATAGCTGGTTTAAATCCCAAAGTAAAGGGATAAGTGTAAACAAAAGAATGTCCGGCTTTGTAAGAAGATATTCTTTGGTTTGGACTAGGGATTTCAATAGGAAAATTACTACTCCAGTGGCAATCTCTACGAACTACAGAAGTTAAAACTTTTGTAATTAAATTGGGATAAGTATCGGCGTGTTCTAAGCCGGCAACTTGTTTGCTAAGAGATTCTCTATCATGATCAAAGGATAAGTCATTGTGTACTATTTCTTCCACTAAAGGTTCTTGTAAAATTTCTGAAGGTTCTTTGCCTTTAAAAGATGATTTTTGTGTAAGGGAACCTCCGGTCCTAGAAACAATACCAGAACTAGACGAAGGAGCAGCAGAACCAGAACTACCACCCCGAACAGATCCTAAACTACGGAATCTACCGCCTCTACCCCTTATATGTCTAATTGGGGCATTGGGGAAGCTATCCAAGATTGGAGTTCTTCTAGGGTTAGGGTTTGAAGACGACATGGTGAAAAAGAGCAAATTGGGGAAAAAGTGAATAGTGTTGAAAAGTAAAATATTTGGTAAAACTTTATGAAGAAGAAGACAAGAGAAAGAGGGTTGAATTTATATATGAAAACAATCGTCAAATAAAAGAAGTGTAATGATGGAAAGCCTATAATAAAGGCAACTAGCTCTTCGTGAATAGTGGAGCCGTAAAAGTCTTGAAAAAAGGCTGCAAAACTGCGGAGCCGGTGGGAAAGACGACACGTGTACAAAGCATTAAATGGAAAGGACAATTGAAGCGTCAATGATGGCATAGCATTAATGATGGAAAAAATTCCCTTTTTAAAGCAATCCACTTCCCAAGTATTTAATCGATAAATAAATAAAAAGTGGGGGGACATATTGGAAAAAATCGAGTTTATATATTGGAGATGACGTGCCATGACATGTGGATTAGTCAAATAGTCAAAGAAACAAAGTTTATTAAGAGACATGAGCAATAACAGATGCAAGCAAAGATATTGGAAAAGGCACAGGCAATTACTCAGGAGATGCAGAGCCCGTACCTATTCAGGACATTTAAAGCACAAAGGTCAAAGGAGATGAACCTGATAGCCTATGAGAGACCGGATACAGTATTTAATGCATATTAAATGCTGAGAACGTTAGAGAATATTTTTCTCTGATTGTGTAACGTATTATTAAATAAAATTCATTACTCATTATTGCCTCATTATAGCTTGAGAAAAAGCTCATATTCCCAAAAAGGCTATAAAAGGGGAAAGAATCAACAATTGTAGGGGACGAGGATTATTGGAATATACTTGATTTACTTGCTTTCATATTATCTCATTTTCAAAAGTCTATCTATATATTTTCTTCTGATTATCAGTAACCCGTGTTTTCATAAATTCTTAAGTTTGATCAAAGTCTTATTTTTTGGTTAAACACTGCTTAGCTCGCACTCGTTTCATACACATTGAAGTTTTCACGTCTAGCCTTTTAGTTCTCTGGTTTTGAGATGTCGAATTGGAATGTGGGACGATGAATCACACTTCGACCTCGCGGAGGGAGAGGGGGGGTCCTCCTATTCAGCCTGATGTTTAAGTCCCTGGGGAGGATTTCTTGGGACACTTTTTGAGTGAGGGAGATAAGGTATCATTCGAAGGGTATTGCTTCCGAGGCGTCGGGTTTGTCTGGTGGACGATATTTCAGTAGTTCTGTGATAATTTCCTATTCTTCAGTTGGGATGTTTCTTTGCTTTTTCGCCCGTGTTGCACTTACATTCTTGTTTAGGCAATCAACAGAAAGTGGGTTAGGATGATATCCTCCTCATCCGATCTGATGAGTTGGTGAACAAAGGTGGATCGGTGGCGTTACTTGATCTGCTTGGCGTTCCGATCGTTGACGATGATGGTGTTTTCTGAGTTTGGTAACCGTATTCGGTCCTGCTTCCCTTCCTATTTGTGCCTTGATTCACTGCGGGCCAGGCTTGTTTCGACTGGTTCATATGCTGCCCGGCATGCGGGGGATGATGTTGGTTGCAACTTTTGCTTGTATAGCATCATGATCTAGGATGGCGTGTGAGATTCACTTACTGTTCCTCTCGGTGGGTGATTGTGTTTCCGGCTTTCTATCTGGAGGAGACTAGGAGGTTTTCACTAAGAAATCCCCACAGACGGCGCCAAATTGTTTGACTCAAAAGATATTGAAACTTTTTTGAACAAATCAATCAAAAAAAATGAAGAGGTAAATCTTAGTTAAGGCTAATAACCTCCGGATCTATAAACGAATCGGAGAATAATGCATAAAAATAGGAATAGATCAATCTCATTGATATTTTATTTTCTTCATTCATTATTCGACGAAGACCACTGTTTTCTGTCTTCCATGGGAAGGCTCCTCTTTCTAAGAAGATTACAGAGGAGAAATAAGAGAGAGAAAAAGCCCCTACCTTACATTGAGAGACTCCTTCCCTATATATAGTTATGGAATTCTCACTATGGATTGATACAAACTCGCATGGCGTCTGCTTTTGTCGTTCCTTGAGTGTTGTTCTTTGTCACGGCAGGCATTGTGAGTACGCAGTTTTGGAGCAAACCATATCGTCCTTCACTATCTCGTCGCTTGAACGGGATATTGGTGAGGCCGACTGCGGCGATCCGATTTTGACTAATACAATACACTCTGGAAAAGGTAACAAATTTCAGAAATAAAGCAGGGGTAACAAAGTAATAATCCATCTGTCAAATGAGTTTTTATTTTGAAAAAATCCACCTTTTGTAAAAAATATAAAAACGACTTATATAATCATTAATCACTGTAGGATGCAGACACACCAAGAGAATTTGAAAGGCATTACCAAACGTGTGTCAATTGTGATACGGACTTATCCAAAAACCAATTTCGTCCAAATTAATTATTATAAACAAGTACATTCTTCGCACTTCTCATTTCATAGTGGACGATTAAGTGGATTGGGCAGAGCAACAGTTGACCAACTAGATCACGACATGCAAATGACTGCTGCATTTTCTGTGGAAGAATTTTTAGAGTCATCTTTTTAATCTCGATCGAGTTAAAGACTATCTCCATATCATAATTGATTTTTAAGATGAGACAGACTTCTTATCCTCCTTAGAAAATTAATCTTTTTTTGTCCAATGAAAGACGTGAAAGGTAAATCATTTTTTTGTCACTTAAGGTGGATACTCCATTGTAGATATCCATCCGCGTGTTTTGAACTTTTCACTTTTCATAATGAATTCTTTACTATAATACTCCGTTCAGTTCATAATAAGTGTCCAATTTACTTTTAGCACGCCTATTAAGAAAATACTAAATTTTATACAAAAATATCTACTATGACTAAACTACCCCTAATTAAACATTTAATGATTGGAGCAAGAAAACTTTTTAGGGATATGTACATAAGGGTTATTTTATAAAAACAAATTGAATTCTTTCTTGATTACATAACTGGACACTTATTTTGAACCAAAATAAAAAAGTAAATTGGACACTTATTGTGAATCGGAGAGAGTAAAGTTCAAAGCCAGGAACAAAGGTTGCGGTGGAGCAGAAGTACTTTTTCATCCTTAACCAAACACTTCGAGTTCGAGCCCGGAATAACTCGAAGCCCCGAATATAAAGTGACCTTTATTAAGGAGTATGTGATCCGAATTTAATTGGAACTATTACAGATATCAGACACCAAATGTGGATTCAAAAAGAAAAAATGAAAAGTTTTAAACCTGCGAAAGCACGTTATGCTTAGCCACCACAAATATCCCTGCAACTCATTGCTAGCTTGATTTCTTGAAATTTGGACCGTCATCACTTCGATTTGACAAGCAAAATATCCTAACACATGCTTAAAACCGCTAATTAAATTAAATTTTATTTGCTCTCATAAACACTGAATTAAAATACTAAAACAAAATTCCAATATAGAGGATGAGATAAGTGTCGGTCTACCTGTTTGGCTGACCTCAGAACGAACCTTCATCTCGCTAAGATACTAAAATGCCATGTGATGAGGTGCAAAATTCAACTCCGTGCATTTTATGATACTGTAGAGGGGTAAATAATAAATGATAGCAAAATGCATGGTTTTTTTTTAAGTATATTTGCATATTATTTTTTATGTGAGTTGCAGGAGATTATATGTTTATAAACATAAAATATACTCATTACATATTTATTGTATGTAGAAATGAGTTTGGATGGAAGTTGACAAAAATTGAATGATTTAATGCAAAAACAAGTTAAGAGGCAAGAGGTGGGAGCGTGCCACAATTGGTACATTGCATGAAAGTAGACGCGAAATGGCCTAGGAAATGAACAACAACAGACATCGATGTATGGAGGTTGGTACTGGACCTGGCACGCGAAAGAAAAAAGAAGAAGAACAAAAATATAGCTGGGAGCATGCTAGAAGTCGCGCGTTGTTCCAACTCTAGCACGCGACTCAGCGTGTTCTTTTCGAATTAGGAGAGATCACGGATGCCCCACATCAACGCTAATTGATATAGATACATCATAAAACATCCTTTTGAAGGGGGAGACACTACTTCAGCGTTAGACAACACCCGGGGAGGCAAGAACACGCTAGGAGCACGGTAGAGAATTCTTCTACGAGTTTTTCACTTTCTTTTTCCTATTTTTATTATTGTTATGAATTCTAGTATTATAGTTTTGCATACTATTATGAATAGCTAATTTGTTAGCTAGAGTTTTGATGGAACCTCTTGGAGTATGAATTCTTGTTATGTTTTAATATAATTTAACCTATCTACATATTCAACCACCTGCTTATTTCGGTTGATTGAATAACCATTAATAGATTGTGCCTATTTATTATGTGTTGCTTGAGAAAGTATACATATTTAGGTGGGTATTGAACAATGTTGATCTAAAAGTATATGAGAGATCAATGCGGCGGGTTTAAAAGCAGGAATAGAGATAACAAAGCTTTGATGTGATCCTAGTGAGTGGTGAATAAGTGCGAGCTAGCATAATTCGAGAGAATATGGCTAGTACTTTATTGTAGTTGCAGGAGAGAGAATTTCGATAAAATCGAGTACTCATGAACAGTAGAGAATAATTAGGCGAAATTATAGAAGACATCGGGAAGGATTCTAACAGTTGGGAGAATCACAACTCTAGATCTCCTAAATTTAGTATCCAAACCTTAGTATCTTTTGTTGCTAATTTACTACTTTAACTTTTTAGTTAATTAGTTAGACATAAGAATCTTAATATTTCATATATTAGAAATTGTTCGAGCTTTTCTTCTTGGTAATATTAAACAGCTATAGTTAAACCTTAGTTCTTTGTGCGATTCGACTCTAGACTCTTAGACTGGATTATATTTGCAGTGACGGCTAATTCTTTTTAGGACTAGAGTTGGGAGTGATTAAATTTTTGTACCGTTGCCAAGAAATTAACGGTGTAATTTTAGCTATAAATATTTCTAGATTCAAGTTTGTCTTTTATTTTATTTTGTTTTGTTTTGTTTTTATTTAAGAAATATGACATCTTGAAATTATGGGAGTTTAGGTGTTGGTAATTCTACAGTTGATCCTTGTACATATTGTGAAGGAAATCACTCATGGCAGAATTTTAAAAATATCTCCGAGAGCGAGTTATGTGTACCAACTCAATCTTGTGTGCTGAATGTGTAAGATATGTGTGGTGTTTAAGATGTTCACTTTCATGGTTGTGCTTATATTTCTTATCCTCCCCCAACCCCTTACTTTGACGGTTCTACTTTTTCTTGTGAAATTAATAAGAACAAAGAACCCAGGGATGATGACCTGAAACAAATTAAGAATATGATAAGGTGCCTTGTGGAACAAAATAATGAGAAATAATTGCACATACAATGGCAAGAGGTTACTATTCGCAACTTGGAGGCTCAAGTGAGTCAACTGGTTGAAGCATTTAGAGCTCAACAAACTAATATTATGGATAGTAGCAAAAAATAGCGTGAATTAGATGCTAACATTGAGGTGCAAATGAAGGAGGTCAGCGTAGAACACCAATAATCTATCCAACTAGAATTTGAGGATGCTGATGTTGTAGAAGTGATATTAGAGTCAACCAAGGACATTGAGGACACATATCTAGTTGCATCTAGTCTCAATGGTGTTGAGGATGTTGACAGTCCTGAAGTTCATGTATTTGAGTGCATTGCTCCTCACTCCAAGCGTTTTTCCACATAGTATTTGGATAAGGTTATGGAAATAGAGTCATCCGAGCCAATATATGGGTCAAGAAATGAGGAACAAAGTGCCTACAGTCTGGAATTCTTCTTGCCAGAAAGTCAGAAGCACACACCTCATCTAAAGGCCAAGAAGTGTAAAATACTATATTATTTTCTTGAGCCAGTTAGATTTGATCCACTATCTCTAGAGCATAGTAGAAAACTTGAAACAAAATTAGGGGTTCAATTTATAAACCCGAGGTGAAGGCAAAAAGCGGTTAACGTCGTGCCGTGATATTAAATTAGGCGCTTGTTGGGAGGCAACTTGACTTTGCTGCTTTTTTTATTTTTAATTTCGTTTATTGTATTATTCTTGTAGTGTCATTTTTTATTTTCTAGGAGCACGGTAAGCAAATCCATTGGAATGAAGCAAAAGCAAGCGAGATGGTTAGAACTAAGTGTGGGGTGCCCGCAGAAAGACCCAAATTTGAGAGAAGTCTGAATAACTCATGAGTTGCTAATACTTTGGCTTTTGACCTATCAGGAAGTTTCTTTTACCCTCTTAAATTTATGGATGTGCATTGGGGACAATGCATAATTTTATGTGTGGGGTAAAGAGAATGTTTGGGGTAATTTCCTATGCTATTTTAGTTGTACTATTTTTTGTGTAGAAAAAAAATAATAAAAAAAATAACCAGGTAGAAATAATTATTCTTGATTTTCTTATTGCCATGGTTCTTTTTCAAGGGATGACTCTTTGAACCGCGGTAGTTTTTTTTGTAGATAAAATTATCAAAAAAGTTTTGAACTTTTCCTGGCGATTGACTTCCTTGACAGTTTTTTTGAGGTTCTAAATTCTAAAACAAATACAAAAAGATTATTTTTCTTTTTTACAACTAGTAATGGAATGGGGAGAACTTGAGTATCTATGATTTTTGACATGTTTTATGTTGGAGCTTAGAGCTAGAGCATTTGTACTGAGTACTTTCTTTTTTATTCTGCTGACTATATGCCTTGAGAGTATATATATTTCTTTTAAGGCTTGGGCTTGTCTATTAACTCATGTTGTTACTTCTTAGGTTTTGAATTATATGATGACTTTGCTAGTTACTTTAACTTGAGAGCCGAGTCTAAACCGTCCCGAGTGAGTCATCTGCATTATGTGAGGTGAAAGTTTAATTGTACTCTGTGTCATCCCTTGTTAATATAGAACTTGCCCCGTATGTTAGTCAAATCTAAATGATTAGGTCTTGTGAGTCTTAGGAAATGATATAGGCGTTTCTTTGATTGACCCTTCAGCCTATTTGCCTTGCCATGATAACATTATTCATAGCCAGCCTTTTTGAGCCCGCAGACCTTTTTCTTTGGCACATACATTACGAGCCAACCCCTATTTTTTCTAAATCGTATCTTGTTTACTCTTTACTTCCGAAAGCACTTAAGTCGCTGAAAGAGTAAAGAAAGAGATTGGGTAGCTTTTTAGTGAAACCATAGAAAGGCCGACAAGGTGCATTTGTGGGTAAAAATCTTACTAGCCGGAAATACCAAATTAAGGAGAGTAAAAAGAAAAACACAAGAAAAAAAATTTAATGACACTTCCCATATCTTTGTTTGGACAAGTGAGTATCTATATATTTATGTGCTTAATGAGAAGGTCTTAATTGTATATGGTTTTACGGTAAAATATTGAATGGTTCATGAGAAGAATGTACTTGAATGTATAGTGTATTAAAGTATTTAGGAGGGCTAGTCACTAATTTCTTATATATATATCCTACATGTATATTAGCCTACATTACAACCTATAAAGTCCTACTTGATCCTAGACTTTGCAAGCTTATATTAGTCGAGTATTATACTACGGGCAAGCTTATGATACGAACTTGGGTGGCGTATAATTTTCTTTGCGAGAGTGACAAATTATTTTAATATATGAGTCCATAAATTATACTTGAATTCAAATTTGAGTGTGCGGACTGATTACTCTCTTTACTTTGTTGGTGATGGCACAGGCTTTATGACGAATTGGTTAAGAACTTATATCTTTAGTTGACACAAGAAGCGAGTCATATAGAGGAATGTAGTGAAGTCAATTTTTAAGGTTAGGAAGTTAGAAGAGTCACATAAATATTTTAAATAGTCTTCGCATTGGTCATAAAAGAAGGAGAGTATGAAGAGTCGTTATGTCGGGTTCTAAGCATTGATGTAAACTACTGTCATTGATATGATGCTTGAGTATATTTTGAAATTGTGTTACTTACCGATGTGCCTAAATCTAAGTTGTACGAGGACGAGCAAGAATTTAAGTGTGGGGTAGTGATAATTGATAAAAAATGCATATTTTTAAGTATATTTGCATATTATTTCTTATGTGAGTTATGCGAGATTATATGTTTATAAATATAAAATATTCTCATTACATGTTTATTGTGTGTGGATGAGTTTGGATGGAAGTTGGCAAAAATCGGATGATTTAATACAAAAATAAGTAAAGAGGCAAGAGCCGGGAGCGTACCGCAATGGGTACATTGTATGAAAGTAGGCACGAAAGACCTAGGAAATGAGAAAAAAAGCAGCGAACTATGGAGGTTGGCACTGGACCTGGCACGTAAAAGAATAAAGAAAAAGAAAAAAAATATTGGGAGCATGCTAGAAGTCGCGCGTTGCACCAAATCTAACACGCGACTCAGTGTGTCCTTTTCGAATTAGGAGTGATCAAGTATGCCCTACATCAACCCTAATTGATATAGACACATCATAAAACGTCCTTTTGAAGGGGGAGATACTACTTCAGGGTTAGACAACACCCGAGGAGGCAAGAACACACTAGGAGCAAGGCGGAAAATTCTTCTACGAGTTTTTCACTTTCTTCTTCCTATTTCCATTATTATTATAAATTCTAGTATTGTAGTTTTTCATAGTATTATGAATAGCTAATTTGTTATCTAGAGTTTTTATGGAACCTCTTGGAGGATGAATTCTTGTTATGTTTTAATATAATTTAACCTTTGAATTTATCTACTTATTCAACTACGTGCTTATTTCAGTTGATTGAATAGTTATCAATTGATTGTGTCTATTTATTATGTGTTGCTTGAAAAATGATATATATTTAGGTGGTTGTTGAGCAACAACACTTCTAAAGTAGTTTAAAAGCAATATTAGAGACAAAGAAGCTTTGACCTGATCCTAGTGAGCGGTGAATAAGTGTTAGCTGAGAATATAACTAGTAAATTATTGTATTTGGTTGAGAGAGAATTAAGATAAGTTGAGTGCTCATGATCAGTAGAGAATAATTAGGCAAAATTATAGAAGACATCGGGAAGGATTTCGACAATTAAAAAATCATAACTCTAGACCTCCTTAATTTAGTCTCCAACCCTTAGTATCTTTTGTTGTTAATTTACTACTTTAATTTGTTAGTTAATTAGTTATACATAAAAATATTAATATTTTATAACTTACGAATTGTTCGAGCATTTCTTCTTGGTAATATTAAACAGATATAGCTAAACCTTAATTCTTTGTAGGATTCGACTACGAACTTTTAGATCGGATTATATTTGCAGCGATCGCTTATCCTTTTCAAAAATAGAGTTGTGCATTATAAATAACATTCTAATCAAGCTATTGTGAGCGAATTCATTCATTCAATGTTCCAAAGGACTTAAAGTTAACATCATCATGCATTAAAACTTAAAAGTGATATTATTTGGTTGACTTTTGTCTAATTGACATGTATCTCCATTTAGATATTTATATTAATTAGCTAGAGACAGAGATAAACATTATCACCATGGGAGAAAAAAGGGTTGGATAAGAGCTTGTGAAAATTAATTAGGAAATTGGGTTGAGGGCAGGTTTTTAATCAAATGTTTCCAATAGTAATTCACCTTTATGTGTATCGAGCAAGTACATACTGCTGCGAGATTAATTAACTTATACACATTGATAGGGGCGAAGCTATGCTAGCACAAGAGTGATCAATTGAACACCCTTCTCTAAAAATTTATACTACGTATAAGATAAAATATTACTTACTGATTATAATAGACTCTGAACACCCTTACATAGTCCACTCGCAAAATTTTCTAGCTTCGCCACTACATACTAATAAAGTAAATAATTTTATTCTATCAAGTCACCTAAAGGATAATTGTTAGTACCTGTATTCGAAAATATAATTTCTGTATAGTAAAACGCAACCAGAAACAAAAGACAGCAATAGATCAGATGAATAATGTTTCGAGCCCAACAAAAAATTATGTTTCTTTAAGTAATTTAATCTCCTCACTATTTTTTTTGGTAATTAAGTATTTTATTACCATGTAGAAATATTTACAACTCATCTAATCTATTACAAAATTGCATCTAGCATATCACCTACTGGACATGAAGCCCCAGTTTAGTGATACCTAGCGTCTATTGCTTCTATTACTTCTTCTGCTTCCACTATTGTGTTCTATTCTAGCTAACTTTTAGATACCAGTTTAATGTAGCTATTGCTCTATCTAGATAAGGGAATTTAGCTGCCCTTATATGCACTTCCTGAATAATAAGATGAAGTAAAGTAGTGTCTGTCCTTCTCTTCTTCTGGAAAATCACAAAGTTCCTCTCTTTCCAACAATGATAAACAGCAGCTGCTAGTATCATTCTGCATATTGCTGCCCTTTCACTCTTTTCTTTGGTCACCTTCGCCAGCCATGTAATCTCTTCCTGGCATGTATGTTGTGTTCTTTGTATTCCTTGCCATCTCAATAAACCATTCCAGATCTTCCCTGTTATCTTACACTTGAAGAACATATGTTGCATTGTCTCATTTTCCTTGTTGCACAGGGAGCGTGTTTGATTTGTAATTACACCCCATCTTGCCATTCTCTCTTTGGTTGCTAGCATCTATTGAATTGTCAATCTCAAAATGAATATCCACTTGGGTTGCCCTTGGTTATTGCACACTAACTTCCTCCATAGCACTTTTTGAAATTCTCGTTGTAAGGATCTGTATATTTGCTTAATTGGACACTTCACCATCCTCTGAACATCTTCTTCATTCAATCCTACCTTAGCAAAGTACACATTAGCCTGAAATATCTTTTGGATTGCCCAGGAATCACTCTTTGGTTTTGTACTCCAAACTGTATGGCCCTTGATATAGTAAGTGTGTACCTAGTGTACCCATAGCTTGTTCTTCTTAGTACAAATATTTCATTGCAATTTGCAGATAGCAACTTCATTCCACAATGCCACATCAATCAAATTCAATCCCCCTGCAACCTTAGGTGAGCATAGTTTCTCCTAGGCTATCAAAGCCTTTTTAGTTGGTTCAACATTACTTGTCCAAAGAAACCTTTTACAGATAGTTTTCATGAACTGTATAACTTTCTTAGGCAACACAAAGATCTGTGCCCACTAGTACTGCTCTACCTGCATATGACAAGAACTTTGTAGTCCAGCTCTGGATCTTTTTCAACATCTTCTCTATTAAGGGCTCACACTGTATAGTAGACAATCTCTTAGTACTCAAAGGCACCCCTAAATATCTTAAAGGCAATTCTCCCTTTGTATAACCAAGTAGATCCATAATTCGTTGATGAGTCAACTGGTTCACCCCTCCAAAATAAATGCAACTTTTATTTGGATTGGCAATCAGTCCTGATGCTGCAGAGAATTGCTGGAAATGTTGGTGCAGGATCTGTACAGATTGTACATCTCCTCTGCAGAACAGTAGTAAGTCATCTACGAATCCCATCTGTACTAAGTTAAACCTGGCATACCTTGGGTGGAATCTAAACTTCTTATCTCCCTTTAGTGTCTTCAAGGATCTGCTCAGATACTCCATAGCCAAAACAAACAGGAAGGGTGAGAGTGGGTCTCCCTGCCTTAACACCTTTCTTGCCTCAAAATGTGCAGTAAGTCTACCATTAATAAGAACTGAATAGGTTATTGTTCTAATACAAGCCATTATCCACCTCACAAATACTTCAGGAAAATTAAGTAACCTTAGCACTTACTCTATGTACAGCCATACCACAGAATCATAGGCTTTCTGCATGTATATTTTAAGCATACATCTTGGAGATAAATTCTTTTTTCCATAACCTTTCATCATTTCACGACTCATAAGTATATCATTTATGATCAGTCTTCCAGGTACAAAAGCAGCTTGGCAATTATCCACCAAGTCTTCCATCACCCCTTGCATTCTTGTGGTGATCACTTTTGAGATGAGCTTATATAAAACTGTAAAACAGGAAATAGGTCTAAAGTCTCTTATGTTTGTTGGATTCTGAACTTTTGGTATCAATGTGACGGTTGTGCAGTTAATAGCTTTACACATATCTGAACTCTCAAAGAACTCTTGAACTGCTGCAGTAACTTCCTCTTCCACAATGTGCCATGTCTTCTTGAAGAAGTATGAATTGTACCTATCGCACCCTGGTGCTGTCACGACCCCAGTTCACCCTCCATGAACATGTCGTGATGGCACCTAGTTCCTACAACTAGGTAAGCCTAACAATGCAGATTTAATATAACTTGCGGAAACATTTAATTAAATTAAGCAAAACTAGAAGAGAACAATATATAAGTGCCACCTGGCATATACAACTCAAAATTAAATCGCGGAAGTCTAAAATCTCATCCTAAAACCCGGAAACTCACGGGAACTATAGGCTAATGGAAATGTAATATGCTGCTCTAACTCCAGAATGTCTAAACAACTGAAAGAAATGGATAGATTAACTACTAAAGCTGGAACAGAATAGAGACTCGTGGTCTGCGGACGCGGCAGATATACCTCGAAGTCTCCGCTAGATCTCTCCGCCTCGAGGATAGTACGCCTGAGTGGAGGTAATTGGATCTGCACATGAAAAATATGCGCAGAAGGGGCATGAGTACACCCGAACGGTACTCAGTAAGTGCCAAGCCTAACCTCGGTTGGGTAGTGACGAGGAAGGTTAGGGCCCTACTGAGGTCAAACAACATAATATGAGTTAAAAATATGAAAACTGAAAGTAATGATGAGTACAGCATTGAGAATAGACAGGTTAAACAAAGAAAATACAACTACACAACAAACAGAATAAACACGGAATATGTACAACTCAATACCAATGATAACAATGAGGATCTCCCAGGATACCGTCCTGTAGTCCTTTTCTCAACTGTCCAGTGGATCTCCCGGGATACCGTCTCATAGTCCATCATATATGTAAATCTGAAGGATCTCCCAGGATACCGTCACGTAGTCTAACTATCAATGTGCAGAGGGACCTATCGGGAATCTAACCCGCAGTCCCAAAGTAAAAGTGCAGGGGGATCTACCGGGAATCGAACCCGTAGTCCCAAAGTAAACAAACAAGGGGGAGCTACCGGAATCCCACATCCGTAGTCCCAATGTAAAAGCGCAACCACAACCAGAAGCTACTCAGAAATGAAGTACAAAAGACAAGCAACAGGTAGTACTAGCCTAGCATGCTTCACGTAGTACAGTCAAGGCAACTTAAATAATTAGGCAAGTTGAATCAACTAAACATGCTTTTCTATTCTAACACAGGTTATAATTGCAAGTAAAATAAGGCAAATATGAAGGAAAACTCAGTCTCAATATCTTAAGTAAAAACCAAATTTTTAAAAATTGGCTCAAGTACGCGCTCGTCACCTCGCGTACAAGGCACTCAAATACCAAATAACAAATCCTAAGGGGAAAGGTCCCCCACACAAGGTTAGACAAGCCACTTACCTCGAACCGGCTCCAAAATCAACTCGAAATCACACTTTTGCCATGAGTATCTGACTCCAAATGGCCAAAATCTATTCAATTCAATTATATATCGTAAATAACATCTCAAGCAACTGATTCTACTATAAAATTCAAAGACAAGACGCGAAATTAGGTAAAATAACCAAAACACCCCTCAGGCCAACATCTCGAAATCGGATAATTTTTTTATATTTTCAGAACTCTCGTACTCTCACAAGTCTAACCATATAAAAATCTCCCAAATCGGAGGTGAAACACCCACTCAAAACACAATAGTTTGGTCTATGAAGTTTTCCCCATTTTTCATTCAAAAATCCGAAATTAAGGAAGAATTCATGATTAGATTAGTGGGTTTTAAGCATAAGAGGGTAGAGAATCGTTACCCAATCATTGCCCTCGAAAACCCCTTGAAATGTCTCCCAAATCCGAGCTCCCAAGCTTTTATTTTGAAAAAAATGGCTAACCCTCATTTTTGAAATGTTAAATACTGTCCAGCACTTTAATGCATCGTGAACGCGGAGGTGAGCTCGCGTTCACGAAGAAGAAAACTTGAAGATGCCAAAATTACCCTTCGCGATCGTGATGGGTAGAATGCGAACGCGAAGGCCTGGGGACATAAAGCTACGCAAACGCGACACCTGTGTGCGAACGCGATGAAGGAAAAATGTAAGGTCTAGGAGTTGCGCTATGCAAACGCGAAGCAGCCTATGCGAACGCGATGGGAAATTTGCTGAGGCTACGCGAACGCGGGGGAGGGTATGCAAATGCGTATGAGGAAATAGCCCCCCCCCCCCCAAGATTACACTACGCGAACGCATGATAGGGGCTGCGAACGCGAATAAGAAGGAAATCAAAGCTACGCGAACGCGATGGGAGGTTCACGAACGCGAAGAAGAATCTGAGACCTGCAACTGCTGAAGGATTTTCAGCAATATTTACAACTCCAAAATGATCTGTTGAGCATCTGAAACACACCCGAGGCCCCCGGGACCTCCACCAAACCTATGGACATATCCCATAACACCATTCAAACTTTTACCAATCCTTAAACCACCTAAAACAACGCCGGAAACTCGAATTAAATAAGGATTTGAGCCTAAGAACTTCAGTTTCATCAAAACATGCTTTCGATCAAAAACCTAACTAAAACACGTCTGAATGATCTGAAATTTTGCGCACACATCCCAAATGACATGACGGGGCTACTGCAACTTCCGGAATTCCAATCTGACCTTCGGATCAAAAATTCACTATCAGACCGGAAACTTTAAAAATTCAAACGTCGGCATTTCAAGCCTAAATGAGCTACGGACTTCCAAAATACATTCCGAACAGCTCCCAACCCCGAAATCACCTAACGAAGCTAATGGAACCATCGAATTTCCATTTCGAGGTCGTTATCACACTGTACCGACTGCGGATCATTTTTCAACACTTAAGCTCTCATTTAGGGACTAAGTGTTCCAAAACTCTCCGAAACCCAACACCGAACGTCTCGGCAAACCAAAATAGTAGAAATGAACTTAAGGGAAGAAGTTAATAGGGGATTGGGGCATTAATTCTTAAGACGACTGGCTGGGTCATCACATCCTCCTACACTTAAACATTCATTCATCCTCGAACGAGCATAGAGAACATACATGAAGTAGTGAAAAGATGAGGGTAACTGGTGCGCATATGCTGCTCGGTCTCCCAAGTCGCCTCCTCGGCCGGCTGACCCCGCCACTAAACCTTCACTGAAGCTATGTTCTTTGACCTTAACTTTCTGATCTGCCTGTCCAATATAGCCACTGGCTCCTCAACATAGGATATATCCTTGTCCAACTGGACTGAACTGAAATCCAACACGTGCGACGGATCACTATGATACTTCCGGAGCATCAAAACATGAAATACCGAATGGACTCCGGCCAAATTGGGAGGTAAGGAAATATAGGCAACCTCCCCAACTCGCCTCAAGATCTCAAAAGGGACAATAAACCTCGGGCTCAACTTTTCTTTCTTCCCAAACCTCATGACGCCTTTCATAGGCGAAACCCAAAGTAGAACCCGCTCACCAACCATATATGAAACATCACGAACCTTCATGTCCGCGTAACTCTTCTGTCTGGACTGGGCTGTAGGAGTCTATCCTGAATCATCTTAACCTTCTCCAATGCATCCTGAACCAACTCTGTGCCCAATAGCCTGACCTCACCCGAATCAAACCAACCCACCAAAGATCTACACCTCCTACCATATAAAGCCTTATACGACGCCATAGAATGCTGGACTGATAACTATTGTTGTAAGCAAACTCCGCCAGTGGCAAGAAATGATCCCAAGACCCTCAAAAATCAATCATGCATGCATGGAGCATAACCTAAAGAATCTGAATAGTGCGCTCGGACTATCCGTCTGTTTGGGGGTGAAATGCTACGCTCAACTCCACCCGAGTGCCTAACTCCTGCTGCACTGCTCTCCAGAACTATGATATAAACTGAGTACCTCTGTCCGAAATGATAGAAACTGGAATACCATGCAGATGGACGATCTCCCGGATATAAATCTCCACTAACCGCTCCGATAAATAAGTGGTACGCACATGAATGAAATGAGCAGACTTGGTCACCCGATCCACAATGACCCAAATGGCATTAAACTTCTTCAAGGTCCATGGGAGTCCAGATACAAAGTCCATGGTGATGCGCTCCCATTTCCACTCCGGAATCTCTATCTGCTGGAGCAACCCACCCGGGCCTGGTGCTCATACTTCACCTGTTGGCAGTTGAGGTGTCTAGACACATAACCAACTATATCTTTCTTCATCCGCCTCCACCAATAGTGCTACCTCAAGTCCAAATACATTTTTGCGGCACCCGGATAGATGGAATAACGCGAACTATGGGCCTCTGCTAGAATCAACTCTCGAAGACCATCAACATTGGGCATACAAATCCGGCCTTGTATCCTCAATACCCCATCATCTCTAATGGTCACATCTCTGGCATCTCCATGCTGAACCTTGTCCTTAAGGACAAGCAAATGAGGGTCTTCATACTACTGCTCCCTGATACGATCAAATAAAGAAGACCGGAACACCACACAAGCTAGAACCCGACTGGGCTCCGAAAGATCTAATCTCACAAACTGGCTGGCTAAGGCCTGAACATCCATCGCCATAGGCCTCTCTAAAGCTGGTAGGTATGCCAAACTCCCCAAACTCTACGCCCGACGACTCAAGGCATCCGCTACCACACTGGCCTTGCCTGGGTGATATAGGATAGTGATGTCATAATCCTTCAGCAACTCTAACCACCTCCTCTGACGCATATTTAGATCCTTTTTCTTGAGCAAGTGTTGTAAGCTCCGATGGTCAGTATAGATCTTACAAGGTACACCGTACAAATAATAACGCCAGATCTTCAAGGCATGAACAATGGAAGCTAACTCAAGGTCGTGGACAGGGTAATTCTTTTCATGTATCTTCAACCGTCGGGATACGTAGAAAATCACCCTACCGTCCTGTATCAACATCGCTCCAAGGCCAACTCTCGAGGCATCACAATAGACAGTATAAGAGCCCGAACCGGTAGGCAACATCAAGATTGGGGCTGTAGTCAAAGCTATCTTGAGCTTCTGAAATCTCGCCTCACACTCCTCTGTCCACTGAAATGGGGCACCCTCTGGGTCAATCTAGTCATAGGGGCCGCAATCGATGAAAATCCCTCCACAAAACGACGGTAGTAGCCTGCCAAACCAAGGAAACTACGAATCTCTGTAGCTGAGGATGGCTTGGGCCAACTCTACACGGCCTATATCTTCCTCGGATCCACCCGAATACCTCACTCGAAATCACGTGGCCTAAGAATGCCACAGAATTCAGCCAAAACTCACATTTTGAGAACTTTGCATATAACTTCTTCTCCCTCAAGGTCTGAAGCACAGTCCTCAGGTGCTGCTCATGATCTTCCCCACTCAGGGAATACACCAGAATATCATCAATAAAAACAATAACGAACAAGTCAAGATATGCTCTGAATACACTGTGCATCAAATGCATGAAAGCTGCTGGGGCATTGATCAGCCCAAATGACATAACAAGGAACTCGTAATGACCATACCGAGTCTTGAAGGCAGTCTTCGGGATATTTGGCTCCCGAATCTTATATTGATGGTAACCTGAGCGCAAGTCAATCTTAGAAAAAATCTGTGCACCATGAAGCTGATCAAACAGATCATCAATACGATGCAAAGGATGACGGTTCTTCATTGTAACCTTGTTCAGCTGGCGATAATCAATACACATACGTATAGAACCATCCTTCTTCTTCACGAACAAAATAGGAGCACCCCACGGTGAAACACTAGGTCGAATAATACCCTTACCAAGCAATTCTTGTAACTAATCCTTCAACTCCTTCAACTCAGGAGGAGCCATACGATACAGAGGAATGGAAATGGGCTAAGTGCCCGGCAACAGATCAATGCCAAAATCAATGTATCTATCGGGCGGCATGCTCGGAAGATCAGCTGAAAACACATCGGGATAATCTCGTACCACTGGAACTGAATCAACAGAAGGGGTATCAGCATTGACATCTCTCACATAAGCTAAATACGCGGCACACCCCTTCTCAACCATGCGCTGAGCTTTAAGAAAAGAGATAACTCTACTGGGAGTGTGATCTAAAGTACCACTCCACTGAATACGCGGAATACCTGGCATAGCTAGTGTCACGGTCTTGGCATGAAAATCAAGAATAGCAAAATGGGGAGACAACCAGTCCAAGCCCAAAATAATATCAAAATCAACCACACCGAGTAATAATAAATCCGCTTTGGTCTCAAAACCACGAGTAGTAACCAAACATGACCGATAAATGTGGTCCACAACAAGAGAATCCCCCAAATGAGTAGAAACATAAACGGGGGCACTAAAATAATCCCGAGGCACACCCAAATATAGAGCAAAGTAAGAAGACACATGAGAATAAGTAGATCCCGGATCGAATAGAACTAATGCCTCTCTGTGACAAACCAGTATAATACTTGTAATGACGGAGTCGGAGGTAACAGCCTCAGTACGAGCAAGAATAGCATAATATCTGGCCCGGCCCCTCTCTCGAGGGCGACCTCTATCTCCCCAACCTCCGCCCCTAGCTGGCTAGGCAGGTGGGGTAGTAGCTAGAGCTGTGATTATAGCCTGAGAACTCTGAGGAGCACGCTGTGGCTGAGCAGTCTGTGAAGACGCACCCCTACCAAGTCTGGGGCAGTCCCCAACCATGTGGCGTGTATCACCACACTCGAAAAAAGCTCTGTGAGGACGCGGTGGCTGTGACTGACTGGGGCCAGGTCTGCTGGACTAACCTCTAGAAGCACCCCACGTAGGAGGCGCGCTAGAAATTGGAGATGCATAGTAAGGCTCCTAAGGAATAGGTGGAGATGGAGCACTGCTGGCTGCTGGAAGAGCTGAATGGACGGGGCAGCCCACATAACCTCTGCCATAACGACCTGCTGATGGGGTACGGGCACCAGAGTAGTGAGCCGACTCTCGAGACCTCTTGGCCTTCCTCTCCCCTCGCTCCCTGGAGAGCATACCCTCAATCCTCCTAGCAATGCTCACTACATGTTGATAAGGAATGTCCATCTCCAACTCTCGATCCATGCTAGATCTGATGGGTGGGATAAGACCCTCAATAAACCTGCGAACTCTCTCCCGAACTGTGGAAACCAAAGTCGGTGCATGCCTGGCCAACCTGGTATAACGGATAGCATACTCCGAAACGGTCATAGAACCCTGGCACAAATGCTCAAACTCTGTGCGTCGTGCATCCCTGAGACTCTGGGGGACAGACTCTCTCATAAACATATCCGAGAACTGAGTCCAAGTCAGTGAAGCAGCCTCGACTGGACTGTCTATCTCATAAGTGCACCACCAATTATAGGCAGCTCTCCGAAGCTGAAAAGCAGTGAAAGAAACCCCGCTGGACTCCACAATGACCATAGAGCGAAGAATACGGTGATAATCCTCTAGAAATCCCAAGGCATCATCTGATGCTAATCCACTGAATACTAGGGGATCATACTTCTTGAACTTCTCAAGTCTCCATTGCTCGTCCTCTGAAGCAGCTGACCCGTCCTCGGGCTGAATTGGCATTGCAGGCGGTGCGGGAATAATCTTGGGAGCCTGCTCAACCTACACTCGCTGCTCAAGAGTGCGGACGGCAGGAGTCTGTGCTCCTCCCCCCGCCTGGGATGTGGCAGCAGCAAGGGGAAGAAACCCTGCCTGAGCCAAGGTGGTGTACATACTCATGAACTGAGCCAAGGTCTCCTGGAGAGCTGGAGTAGTAGTGGCAGTAGTAGGCGTGCCAGGTGCCTTGGCTTCTGCTAGATCTTCTGGTGGTGACTCGGCGGCAGCTCGCACAGGTGCTCTGGCTGCACCACTTGCACGTCCTCAACTTCTCCCCCGGCCCCAGCCTCGAACGGTTGCAGGAGGGGTCGCGGGCTCCTGATCATCTCAAGTAGCATGTGTCCTCACCATCTGTGAGAGAATAGAAAACAGAAGTTTAGAATTGATGTCAAAAATATCGCACGACAAGGAATTCAAATGAAATGAAGATTTTTCTTAAACAGTTACATAGCCTCTCGAAGATAAGTACAGACGTCTCTGTACCGATCAACGAGACTCTAATAAACTGGCATGTGTTCCATCACTCCTATGAACCTAGAGCTCTGATACCAACTTGTCACGACCCCAGTTTACCCTCCATGAACATGTCGTTATGGAACCTAGTTCCTACAACTAGGTAAGTCTAACAATACGGAAATTAATATAACTTGCGGAAACATTTAATTAAATTAAGAAAAACTAGAAGAGAACGGTATATAATTGCCACCTGGCATATACAACTCAAAAATAAATCGCGGAAGTCTAAAATCTCATCCAAAACCCGGAAACTCACGGGAACCACAAGCTAATAGAAATGTAATATGCTGCACTAACTCCAGAATGTCTAAACAGCTGAAAGAAATGGATAGATTAACAACTAAAGCTGGAACAAAATAGAGACTCCTGGTCTGCGGACGCGAAAGATATACCTCGAAGTTTCCGCTAGATCTCTCCGCCTCGAGGATAGTACACCTGAGTGGAGGTACCTAGATCTGCACATGAAAAATATGCACAGAAGGGGCATGAGTACACCACAGCGGTACTCAGTAAGTGCTAAGCCTAACCTCGGTTGGGTAGTGACGAGGAAGGTCAGGGCCCTACTGAGGTCAAACAACATAATATGAGTTAACAATATGAAAAGTGACAGTAATAATGAGTACATCAGTGAGAATAGATAGGTTAAACAAGGCAATAACAACTACACAATGAACAGAATAAACACGGAATATGTACAACTCAATACGAATAATAACAATGAAGATCTCCCAGGATACCGTCCTGTAGTCCTTTTCTCAATTATCCAGTGGATCTCCCGGGATACCGTCCCATAGTCCATCATATGTGTAAATCCGAAGTATCTCCCGAGATACAGTCCCATAGTCCAACTATAAATGTGTAGGGGGATCTATCGGGAATCTAACCCGCAATCCCAAAGTAAAAGTGCAGGGGGATCTATCGGGAATCGAACCCATAGTCCCAAAGTAAATAAATAAGGGGGAGCTACCGGAATCCCACATCCATAGTCCCAATGTAAAAGCGCAGCCACAACCAGAAGATACTCAGAAATGAAGTACAAAAGACAAGCAACATGTAGTACTAGCCTAGCATGCTTCACGTAGTACAGTCAAGGCAACTTAAGCAATTAAGCAAGTTGAATCAACTAAACATGCTTTTCTAATCTAACACAGGTTATAATTGCAAGTAAAATAAGGCAAATATAAAGGAAAACTCAGTCTCAATATCTTAAGTAAAAATCAGATTTTCAATAATTGGCTCAAGTACGCGCTCGTCACCTCGCGTACAAGGCACTCAAATACCAAATAACAAATCCTAAGGGGAAAGGTCCTCAACACAAGTTTAGACAAGCTACTTACCTTGAACCGACTTCAAAATCAACTCAAAATCGCACTTTTGCCACGAGTATCCGACTCCAAATGGCCCAAATCTATTCAATTCAATTACATATCGTAAATAATATCTCAAGTAACATATTCTACTATTAAATTCAAAGCCAAGACGCGAAATCAGGTAAAATAACCAAAACGCTCTTCAGGCCAACATTTTGGAATCGAATAATTTTTTTATATTTTCAGAACTCTCGTACTCTCACGAGTCTAACCATCTAAAAATCTCCCAAATCGGAGGTTAAACACCCACTCAAAACCCAACAATTTGGTCTATGAAGTTTTCCCCATTTTTCATTCAAAAATCCGAAATTAAGGAAGAATTTGTGATTAGATTAGTGGGTTTTAAGCATAAGAGGGTAGATAATCGTTGCCCTCGAAAACCCCTCGAAATTGCTCCCAAATCCGAGCTCCCAAGCTTGTATTTTGATAAAAATGGCTAACCATCATTTTTGAAATGTTAAATAATGTCTAGCACTTCAATGCATCGTGAACACGGAGGTGAGCTCGCGTTCGCGAAGAAGAAAACTTGAAGATGCCAAAATTACCCTTCGCGATGGGTAGAATGCGAACGCGAAGGACTGGGGACATGAAGCTACGCAAATGCGACACCTGTGTGCGAACGTGATGAAGGAAAAATGTAAGGTCCAGGAGTCGCGCTATGCGAACGCGAAGAAGCCTGTGCGAATGCGATGGGAATTTTGCTGAGGCTACGCGAACGCGGGGGAGGGTATGCAAACGCGTTTAAGGAACCGGCCCCCCCTCCAGGATTACACTACGCGAACGCGTGATAGGGGCCGCGAACGTGAATAAGAAGGAAATCAAGCTACGCAAACACGATGGGAGGTTCGCAAACGCGAAGAAGAATCTGAGACCTGCAACTGCTGAAGGATTTTCTGCAATATTTACAACTCCAAAATGCTCCATTGAGCATCCGTAACACACCCGAGGCCCCCGGGACCTCCACCAAACCTACGGACATATCCCATAACACCATTCAAACTTGTACCAATCCTTAAACCACCTAAAACAATTCTGAAAAATCGAATTAAACAAGGATTTGAGCCTAAGAACTTTAGTTTTCATCAAAACACGCTTTCGATCAAAACATTCTAATTAAAACACGTCCGAATGATCTGAAATTTTCCGCACACATCCCAAATGACATGACGGGGCTATTGCAACTTCAGGAATTCCAATCCGGCCTTTGGATCAAAAACTCACTATCGGACCAAAAACTTTAAAAATTCAAACTTCGGCATTTCAAGCCTAAATGAGCTACGGACTTCCAAAATACATTCCGAACATACTCCCAACCCCGATATCACCTAACAAAGCTAACGGAACAATCAGATTTCCATTCCGAGGTCGTCTTCACACTGTTCTGAGTACGGACCATGTTTCAACACTTCAACTCTCATTTAGGGACTAAGTGTCCCAAAACTCTCCGAAACCCAACACCGAACGTCCCGACAAACCAAAATAGCAGAAATGAACTTAGGGGAAGCAGTTAATAGGGGATCGGGGCATTAATTCTTAAAATGACTGGCCGGGTCGTCACACTTGTTATCGTCAATGCCCATTAGAGCTTGCTTCACTTCTTCTCTACTAACAGGTCTGATTAACTGTAGTTGTTGGCTTCTAATCAGCACATATCCATTCTGCATAATCTCAGAATTGATCACTAGTAGCTGTGTTGCTTCAGTACCAAGTAAACCCCTATAGAAACTCAAGATCTCTGCCTGTACCTCATCTAGATTCTGTAATAGATTCCTATTGTTATTAATTAGTCTTTTAATATAGTTCCTTGCTTGTCTATTTTTCATGCAAGCATGGTAGAATGTTGTGTTTGAATCTCCAAGATTAAGCCATTGTATCCTAGACTTCTGTTTCATAATGTTCTCCTCTACCATTAAACATTTTTTTCAGCTCTAATTTTGTATTCTTTCCAGTTCAACCTGCTCTACATCTTGGCCTAGGATACTCATTTGGCTTTGCAAATTTTCTAATCTCTCTCTAGCATCATGTATCTTGTTATCAATTCCACTGGACTCTTCCTTATTCATCTGCTTCAGTGCCACTTTCAGCTTCTTAAGTTTGCTCCACACTGTTAGCAATTGTATGTCTACCATTTCTTGGTCTCCAATTGAGTTGAAATGTCTCTTCAAAAGAATTCAAACTTGACAGGCAGTTAAGGAATTTGAAAGGTTTCCCACCTACTTGGCTGCTGGTATCAAAACTCACACATAAAGGGCAACGATCTAAGAATCCAGGATTCATAGACATCCCTTCCATGTTACGCCACTTTTCTATCCATTTAGCATTCACCAGAATTCTGTCAATCCTACTATGTACATGGTTATTAGTCCGTGTATATTCTCTTCCCACAGTTTTCAATTCATCTAATAAGAATTGTTTGAAATTCATTGTCTCTACCTCTTGCACGGGCTACCATTAAATCTATCTTCACTTGTTAGAATGGTATTGAAATCACCCATTATGAGATAAGGACTCCTTATATTAATCACAGACTTCAACAACTCCTCCCATAGATCTTCCTGTCTTGCACTGTATGCTTACCATAAACATCACAATGATAAAAGTTGATATTTTGTTGCATTATAGTTGCCTTTCCCAGTATAAATTGCTCATGAGTTCTAATCAGTGTATAATCCACTTGTGTAGAATCCCATACAACCCATAGTCTACGTCCAGGAGCCTCATCATAGTTGTCCACCCATTTCCAGTTATTCAAAACCTTTCTTAATACAAAATCAACATTACTCCTCTTAACTCTATGCTCTATTATGGCTATCAATAGTACTTTAATAGTTCTATAGAATTTTTTTAGTTCTTTTTGTTTATACATGAAAATGTTGGTTTATGTTTAGTCAAAAATGGCATGCCAATTTGAAGAGTTGATGGAAAGAGTTGTTGGTTTATGTTTAGTCAACAATGGCATGTCAATTGGAGGAGTTCGTGGAAAGAGTTGGTGTGGACGCTAGGAGGAAGCTTCCTTCTTTGATGTCACCCATGATATCAAGAGGAGGTAGTTTGATGTCACCAATGACATCAAGAGAAGGTCTATACCTCTATAAATAGATGCACTCCTTCATTTGTAGAAACTATCCCAAAAATAATACAATACATTGTAGCGAGTAGAGAATTAAGAGAGAAATTCTCTTAAGTGTAATTGGTAAATCTCCCCTTCCTTTGTTAATAATAGAAAGGCAATTATTCTCTGGTGGATGTAGGATTATTTTGATCCGAACCACGTTAAATCTTGTATTCTTTCTTTTACGTTTCCGCTAACAATTGCTATCAGAGCGATAGGATTCTTTAACGATCCAAGGAGGAAGAACAAGCAAAGATGATTTCCATGAAGTTTGAAATCAATAGTTCAGTGGACACAACAACTTCAATATCTAGAAGATCCAGATGATGGCGTAACTGCGGAGGGAAGGTTCAATCCATGCTATTGACGGAAAGTATCCTAAGGATATATCAGCTCCCTACATGGAGAAGATTGAAGGGGATGCATTGAGTGCAAGCCAACCATCTCTTGCACCTAACGTGCTTTGTGAAGTGAGTACAGGTACCGAAGAGACGGCCAAACAGTTATGGGAAAAGCTAGAAGGGCTATACCAAGACCGATCAGTGACAACAAGGATGTTGTTACAACGGCGTCTTCACACATTTAATATGGGGTCAGGTACTTCGTTACAAGATCATTTTGATGTGTTCAATAAACTTGTCATGGACTTATAGATTGCAGGAATTAAAAGGGAGGAGGAGACACTTGCATGTGCTTTGCTATTTTCATTGACTTCAGGATATCGTGATATTGAGAATTTAATGATGTATTGAAAGGAGCCTATCAAGCTTAAGCAAGTGCAGCAGGCACTTAACTCTAGTGATTTGCGGAGCACATCGAAGGAGACAGAGATGACCAGGCAAGTGGGCTCTTTGTGAGAGGCCGGACTAGCCAACAGGGAAAGAGCAAATTCAAGTACAGATCAAAGTCTCGTGTGATCAAGAAGAATATAGAGTGTTGGGGTTATGGCAAGAAGGGGCACTTTGAACGAGATTTCCCAATGTCAAAGTCCAAGGAAAAGGCGAGTGCATCTACAGTTGAACAGTTACATGATTTTGATAATGATTATGTACTAACAATATCGTGTAATAATAGTAGTTATGGAAACAAATGGGTGTTAGACTCTGCTTGTACTCAGCATATGACGTTCTGAAAAGACTGGTTTAGTAGCTATGAGAAAAGTGGACGAACCGTAGTAATGGGCAATAATGCAACTTGTGCAATAGTTGGCATTGGCTCAGTTCGAGTTTGCTGCCATGATGGAGTCGTGAGAACTATTACACAAGTCCGTCATGTTTCTGATCTGAAGAAGAATTTGATCTCCTTGGTTACTCTAGATGAACAAGGCTACAAGTACATGAGCGAAGCAGGAACTATGAAGGTGACTAAAGGTTCTTTAGTCATGCTGAAAAGCAAGCTGGAGAACGGCCTTTACACATTGGCCGGAAGCACCATTGTTGGCTCTGCAAATGCATCAATAGTGCAGTTATCTAATGATGACAAGGCAAGACTATGTCACATGAGACTGGGTCATATAAGCGCACGTGGACTGGAGATGTTGAGCAATCGTAACCTTTTGGAAGGTGAGAAGATCAGCACACTTGACTTCTGTGAGCACTGCATTCCAGGGAAGCAGAAGAAGGTCAGCTTCAGCACTGGCAAACACAAGACAATAGGAGTGCTAGACTACATCCATTCAGATTTATGGGGTCCCTCTAAACTTCCATCGAAGGGCGGAAAGAAGTATCTTCTCACTTTTATTGATGATTTCTCACGAAAGGTTTGGGTGCATTTTTTGAAGGAAAAAAGTGGTGCTTTTGAAGCATTTAAAGAGTGGAAGATTTTGGTTGAAAATCAAATGGAGCGGAAAATCAAGTATCTCCGCACAGACAATGGCTTGGAGTTTTGCAATGAAGAGTTTAACGAATTATACAAGGTTCATGGGATCTCAAGACATAGGACTATCAGCCATACCCCACAGCAGAATGGAGTTTCCGAGAGAATGAACAGAACTCATCTTGAAAATGCTCATTGTATGCTCATACAAGCCAAAATGTCCAAAGTATTTTGGGCTGAAGCAGTTCACACTGTTGCTCATATTGTCAATCGATCTCCAGCATCGGCAATTGAATTTAAGACTCCGAATGAGGTATGGTCAGGTGAACCCTCTAACTATTCATACTTACGCGTATTTGGGTGTCCAACTTATTATCACGTTAATGAAGGAAAGCTTGAACCAAGGGCTAAGAAGGCCATATTCATAGAGAATGTGGATGGAGTAAAAGGGTACAAACATTGGTGTTTCTCTTTACTCAAATTTATAGTTAGTAGAGATGTCACCTTCGATGAATCCTCTATACTTGATCCCCGTGGAGTTTTCAGGAAACAAGAATAACGAGCAAGTGGAGCCTCCGGTAGAGATTGCCAAGGAAAAGGATCAAGAGACACAGGTTAAAGATGAGTCAGAAGATGTAGACCTTAAAGAACTTGCTGTCAATGAACCATACACAATTGCGAAGGGGAGGGAGAAGAGGCAGACACAAGAACCAGAACACCTTATAAATCAAGAAAACTTGATTGCATATGCGTTCGTAGCTGCACAAGAAGAGATTAAGGATCTGGATCCCTCCTCGTATATTGAAGCAACTTCTTGCAAGGATGCTGCACAATGGCGGTTATCCATGACTAAAGAGATGAAGTCTCTTCACAATAATCATACATGGGTCTTTAGTAAAAAGACAAAAGGGGAAGAGGATAGTTGGATGCAAGTGGATCTACAGAAAGAAAGAGGGAACTCCTGACGTGGAAGATGCTATGTTTAAGGCAATATTGGTTGCAAAAGGTTTCAGTCAGAAGGAGGGAATTGACTACAATGAGATTTTCTCTCCAGTCGTGAAGCATAGCTCAATTCATGTGCTACTAGCATTGGTTGCACAATTTGACTTGGAGCTTCAACAATTTGATGTCAAAACTGCTTTCTTGCACGGTGATCTAGAAGAGACAATCTATATGGATCAGCCTCAAGGTTTCCTAGCTGAAGGAAAATAAGATCACGTATGCCAACTATAGAAGTCTTTGTATGGTTTGAAGCAATCCCCTAGACATTGGTACAAGAGGTTTGATGCATTCATGACTACACATGAATTCTCAAGGAGTGCATTCTGTCACACCTCCTTTTTACCGAAGCTTTATCGGCCTTTACTACACCCCGGGAAGAGATATAGTAATAAAGGAGTTTTTCCAATTTAAGGACAATCGAAATGGGATTCATTTTTATTTAAAAATCAGAGTCGCCACTTGGGAGATTTATGGTTTCCCAAGTCACCATTTTGAATCCTGAATCGAGGAAGGGTTTGACGCTGTTTAACAGTCGCGAACCAGAAATCCGAGTAAGGAATTCTGTTAACCCGGGAGAAGGTGTTAGGCATTCCCGAGTTCCGTGGTTCTAGCACGGTCGCTCAACTGTTGTATTTTGATTTTATCTGATTTTATAACATGCTAATTTATGTTCTTTTATTTATAAACTTCTTTTATTATTATTTATTTGAAAAGACTTGCGACATCGTGAAAGCACGTTTCCGACCACGTTGCCATCAAGGCACCCGTTTCGTTAACACACTTCGACTTTGTCGAGATTTGGATTTGGGTTGCAATCAATGCACACCCCAATTTAAGGAAGTAATTTTAATTAAAATCGTGCCTAAAAGAGGCTAGCGTGTTATTACCTTTTGGGAAGGCCATGAAATTCGCTAAATGGCTTATCCCGAATCTCTAAGTATTTTAATAAGTAATTAATGAGGGCCTCGCAATTTGCATTTGGTTTGGCGGGGCTCGTCTCGTTTTTATTATTAGAAGGTCAACTTAAAGCAAACTAAAATTTTATACGGGCTAAAATGCTTAAAGTGATTCAAAAGTTTTACACTTATTTACCACCGAACGTGGGAGCAGATATCTTGAGCCTTATTAATTGCTATCTTTTGACAGTATGAATATTTATTTAGAATCGAAGATTATTCCGCAAACAC